>NIVC01000738.1:230000-265000 GCA_002269645.1 Macrostomum lignano | reverse complement strand
AGGCTCTGTGTGGCTTCAGATCAGGCTCTGTGTGGCTTCAGGTCAGGGTCTGTGTGGCTTCAGGTCAGGGTCTGTGTGGCTTCAGGTCAAGCTCTGTGTGGCTTCAGGTCAAGCTCTGTGTGGCTTGAGGTCAGGGTCTGTGTGGCTTCAGGTCAGGCTCTGTGTGGCTTCAGATCAGGCTCAGTGTGGCTTCAGATCAGGCTCTGTGTGGCTTCAGGTCAGTCAGGCTCTGTGTGGCTTCAGATCAGGGTCTGTGTGGCTTCAGGTCAGGCTCTGTGTGGCTTGAGGTCAGGGTCTGTGTGGCTTCAGGTCAAGCTCTGTGTGGCTTGAGGTCAGGGTCTGTGTGGCTTCAGGTCAGGCTCTGTGTGGCTTCAGATCAGGGTCTGTGCGGCTTCAGGTCAGGGTCTGTGTGGCTTCAGGTCAGGCTCTGTTGGCTTCAGGTCAGGGTCTGTGTGGCTTCAGGTCAAGCTCTGTGTGGCTTCAGGTCAGTCAGGCTCTATGTGGCTTCAGATCAGGGTCTGTGTGGCTTCAGGTCAGGGTCTGTGTGGCTTCAGATCAGGCTTTGTGTGGCTTCAGGTCAAGCTCTGTGTGGCTTCAGGTCAAGCTCTGTGTGGCTTGAGGTCAGGGTCTGTGTGGCTTCAGGTCAAGCTCTGTGTGGCTTCAGGTCAAGCTCTGTGTGGCTTGAGGTCAGGGTCTGTGTGGCTTCAGGTCAGGCTCTGTGTGGCTTCAGGTCAAGTTTGTGTGGCTTCAGATCAGGCTCTGTGTGGCTTCAGGTCAGTCAGGCTCTGTGTGGCTTCAGATCAGGGTCTGTGTGGCTTCAGGTCAGGCTCTGTGTGGCTTGAGGTCAGGGTCTGTGTGGCTTCAGGTCAAGCTCTGTGTGGCTTGAGGTCAGGGTCTGTGTGGCTTCAGGTCAGGCTCTGTGTGGCTTCAGATCAGGGTCTGTGCGGCTTCAGGTCAGGGTCTGTGTGGCTTCAGTGTTGTGAATGTGCATGCTCAATGCTATTATGTAACGTACGCGCATCGATGTACATCTAGCTCGTATCAGTCAGATAATATATATTGGCTAGCTCACTATAGCTGAGAGCCACCTCTCCTCTCCTTCGCCTTAAGTGAATTATTGACTTTATTCATTTGGCCAGCGGCCACAACACTGGCATCGCAAGCAGGGACTTAGCAAAAAACCACCCCGCGCAAAATTCAACTCAACTCACGGCAGCCAAGGCCCACAAGCCCAACTCTCGCTATCGCATTGCAATTCTGCAAACTCAGCACAGCGAAGTTAGAAATGAGCAGCTCTGACAACGCCACAGCGCCAGCGCTACGACTAAACCTCAGAGAACCGCCTCCATTTCTCGACAACCCAGGAACACCTGTGGTTTCATGGGAAACTTGGGCCGCTGAGTTCGACACCTACCTGCTAGCGTCAGGAGTCGACGGCTTGCAAGAAGCCAGGAAGATAGCACTGCTCGTGCACTGCCTCGGGCGGGAAGGAGTGCGAGTCTACCGGACTCTCATCAAGTCTCCAGATGAAGCTCCAGCGACACTCGAAGCGGCATGCAAGCTGCTCAAGGAGCACTTTCAGCCCACCGTCAGCGTGTATGCCAAGCGCCATGACTTCCGGAAGTGCGTCCAGCGGAGCGGCGAAGGCGTGCACGCATTCGTGGCAAACTTGCGCCATGCCGCCAGAGACTGCGAGTTCCAGAGCCTTCACGACGACCTCATCCTGGACCAGCTGATCTTCGGCACTTCATCAGCGAAGGTGCGCGAACGCCTCCTGCTAGAGCAAGAGCTCACCCTGGACGGAGCAATCCAGATTGCCGCCCAGGTGGAAAAAGCTGTCCAGAGCGAGAAATCCTTGACCGGCAAGAATGCAGCTGACGACGGCATCAGGAAGATCAACGCCAAGAGAGCTCCGATCGGCACCAGAGGCCAGGCAGCGCGACCAACGCAAGAGCCCTGCTGCTCGCACTGCGGTAAGCCGGGCCACCGCACAGGCAGCGACCCGCGCTGCGCTGCTCGTGGCAAAGCGTGTAAGAAGTGCGGAAAGCTCAACCATTTCGCCAGCGTGTGCAAGAGCAGCACCACGGCACCGCACTCAGCTCAGAAAAAGGTTCAAGGCGTCGACTTCGACAGCTCCGCTCAGCAAAGCATCTTCGCCGTCAGCACGGACAAGAAAGGCGAGTACAAGAGAGCCAGCGTCAGGATCAACGGGTTCAGCACTCCGCTGTTGGTGGACACAGCTGCCAAAGTCTCCATCATCAACATGCAGACCTGCCGGAAGCTTTTCGGCGCCAAGGTCCCCCTGCGACCGTCAAAGAGACAGCTCGTGTCATACAACGGCTCCAGCATCAGTGTCGCCGGCGAGATCGACGCCACGGTCGAGTTCGAATGCGTTCAGCTCCCGTCGTTCACCTTCACCGTCGTCATGGACGGCGATGACCTGATGGAAATCGACCTGATGGACAAGCTGAACTGCAGAGTTCTCGGGCCTTCCGGACATCAGATTGCTGCGGTCGAGTCCGAGGAGCCTCCGACCACGTTGATGCCCGAATGGATTCCAGCTAAGTACCACGCCTTGGGCACCGGACTCGGTGAGATCAAAGGGTTCTGCCACCGTCCCAGAGTTGACCCAGCTGTGTCTCCCGTAGCTCAGCGTCTGCGCCGACTGCCTCTAGCGCTGCGTCAGGAGTGCGACAGCGAGATTCAGCGCTGGGAGGAAGAAGGAATCATAGAGCGAGTCAACGGCGACATCCCCGACTGGCAGTCCAACGTCACCTGTGCCCGCAAGGCCGATGGGAAGCTGCGCCTCTGCGTTGATCTGCGAAGCGTCAACAAGGCGATCATCCCGGACTCGATGTCACTGCCTACCTTCGCCGACCTGGTGACCGAATTCAACAATTCGAA
The DNA here is from genome assembly GCA_002269645.1 of Macrostomum lignano. NCBI lineage: Eukaryota > Metazoa > Platyhelminthes > Macrostomidae > Macrostomum > Macrostomum lignano. The sequence continues at coordinate 262,096 of NIVC01000738.1, read as the reverse complement.
GTTTTTCTCAAGGATCGACCTCAACCAGTCGTATTACAGCTGCCTCTGCACGATGACGTCAAGAATCTGACCTGCTTCCACACCGAATCCGGCCTCAACCGGTTCAGACGGATGCCGTTCGGCATCAGCTCGGCTCCGGCGGCCTTCCAGAAGGTCGTCGGCAAGATCCTCCAAGGCATCAGAGGCGTCGTTCACTACCAAGACGACATCGCCGTTCACGCCGCTACGGAAGCCGAGCATGAAAGTCGCGTACTTCAGGTACTGGACAAGCTGCTGCAGCATCGAGTAACCGTCAATCTCAAGAAGTGCACCTTCAAGGCGTCGGAGATCGAGTTCGTCGGACACCGCGTCAGCGCAGCGGGAATTCAACCTCTTCAGTCGCACACCGAGTCCGTATCGAAACTCAAGGCACCCACCAATACGGCAGAGTTGGCTTCATTCCTAGGCTTTGCAAAGTTCTTCCAGTTCTACATCAAGAACCTGTCTCACGTCGCCGAGCCGCTGACAGCGCTCCTGCGCAAGGACGTGCCATGGAACTGGGACGCGAAATGCGAGGCAGCCTTCAGCGAGGTGAAGCGGCTCATCTCATCAGCACCGTGCCTGAAGTTCTTCGACCAAGATCACGAGACCGTCGTCTCCTGCGACAGCAGCGACGTCGCCCTGGGCGCGACCCTGAGCCAAGTCGACGAGCACGGACAGCTGCGACCAGTCGCCTTCGCCTCGCGAGCCCTATCCGACACCGAGCGCCGCTACTCTGCGTCAGAGAAGGAGGCCTTGGCCTGCGTCTGGAGCTGCGAGCATTGGCACCTTCTGCTGTACGGTCGCAAGTTCAAGCTCCTCACCGACCATCAAGCGCTGACGACCCTGCTGTCACCTCGAGGGGTCGGCCAACGACCTCTTCGACTTCAGCGCTGGTGCGAACGACTCTTCGTCTACGACTTCGACATCGAGTACGTCCCCGGCAAGCTCAACGTCCAGCCCGACTTTCTGTCTCGCTACGGCTACGACGGCAAGAGTGCAGCCAACGAGTCCAACGAGCAGCACCAGAGCGAGTCCGACATCAACCTGGTGCTGGCCAGAAGCGCCGAGCCGATCTCAGTCACTCAACTGGCCGATGCAACCAAGAGCGACAACCAACTGCAGCGAGTCATCGGGTTTCTCATCAACGGATGGCCTGCCGAGGTTCCAGCCGATCTGAAGGGCTTCCACCAGGTGCAACACGAGCTCTACCTGTGGAACGATGGTTGCTGCCTGGCGAGAGGCAGCCGAGCTGTCATCCCGACTAACCTCCGCGACCTTGTGCTGGCAGAGGCGCATCAAGGACATCTCGGCGTCGCCAAGGTCAAGGCGCGGTGCCGCGACACGGTCTGGTGGCCGCGCATCGACAGCGACGTGGAAGCCTTCGTGCGGAACTGCAGCGCCTGCGTCCTGTCCGAGAAAGCGTTCAAGCCGATCAAGGTCCCATGGTCAACGACGGAGCTACCAGCGGGTCCATGGCGGCAGCTGCAAGTCGACGTCGTTGGAGAGCTGCCGGAAGCCAATGTGCCGCAGTCCCATCGATTTTTCATCGTCGTCCACGATCTCTACTCCAAATGGCCTGAGATCATCGCATCTTCATCCGTGACTTCCGCTGCCTGTATCGAAGCCCTTCGCAGCTTGTTCGTCCGCTGGGGGCTTCCAGACGAAATTACCACAGACAATGGACCTCAGTTTGTGTCGACCGAGTTCACGGACTTCCTCAGCTCGCTCGGCATCAAGCACCGTCGCACTCCGTTCTACTGTCCACAGCAGAATGGCGGAGTCGAGAGGTTCAACGGCTTCATCAAGACCTCACTGCGCGCACTACTCGCCGACGGTGTTCCGGTGAAGCAGGCGGTTCAGGAGCTGCTGCTCGCGTATCGATCATCTGAGCACGCGCTGACCAAGAAGTCGCCGGCTGAACTGATGCTGGGACGGAAGCTCCGCCTGCCTCTCGATCGTCTTCAACCAGCAAGCACCGAGTCAACGACGGACCAGGAGCTGCGGCGCAGCGTCACGGAGCGACAGCAGCGGGCCAAGAGCCGCCGCCGGATGCGCAAGCGGAACCAGCCTCTGAAGGACGCAGCGCTAACTGTCGGGAGCCGCATCCGCGTCCGCCGGCCGAGGCGCGGAAAGCTCAGCAGCGGCGTCTCCGAGCCACAGACAGTCGTCAGTCGCGAGGGCAACACGATCACCCTGACCGATGGCAGCCGCTGGCACATCAGCCGCTGCATCCTTGATGACCACCACGGCTGGGGTGACGGGGCCGACGACACCGAGGCTCTGCAACAGCCGGACGGCGGGCAACCAGAGGCGATGCCGCCAACGCCACCGCTGCGCCGCTCTGAGAGACTTCGGGCACCGCCTCAATGGTTCGGCAACGTTGTGACTCATGATTGACTGACTTGACTAACTGACTGCTCATGCACCGAAAACTGTTCCATTGACATTGCTTGCTTTAATGCGTCTGCTTATCCCACCCGTAATCTGTCACCTCTTTGCACGGGGGGATGATGTTGTGAATGTGCATGCTCAATGCTATTATGTAACGTACGCGCATCGATGTACATCTAGCTCGTATCAGTCAGATAATATATATTGGCTAGCTCACTATAGCTGAGAGCCACCTCTCCTCTCCTTCGCCTTAAGTGAATTATTGACTTTATTCATTTGGCCAGCGGCCACAACATTCAGGTCAGGCTCTGTTGGCTTCAGGTCAGGGTCTGTGTGGCTTCAGGTCAAGCTCTGTGTGGATTCAGGTCCATATCGGGTGGGGCTCCAGTTCAAAGATGAAGTCAAGCTCATCGCCATCAGGATTTCCCAAAGAACTGCAAGACCAGCTCAGCAGACGTAACTCATGGAATGGGTGAGCACTTGGCTACATTTTAATGCATCGATGCGTGTCCCGGGGCCGAGACTGCCATCGTGACGCGTTCCAAAGAAAAATAAAACGGTCCTTTGAGACAACAACAGCAATGGGCTTGGGAGCGGCGGGCCGGGGTCAGGTGAGGGCTGACGGGGCGGGCCGTCAGACCACAGAGATCTGCTGCACCGCTGCCGCCTGCCCCTGGGCCTCGGCGGGCTGCTGCTGGGTGAGCAATGTCCGGTACATGGTGCTTGACCGTCTGAGGGAGATCACCGCCGGGGCCTCGTCAGATGCCGACTGCGGGACCTCCGGGCGGCGCTGCTGTTGACTTTGTCCCGGCAGCACCATGCTGCTGCTCCGCTGGATGTCGGCGACGTCGGCAGCGGAGCCAGCGGTTGGTGTCGGCCGGATGTCGCCAAGAACTCGCAGCAGCTCGCAGTTCTCGTCCATGCTGGCCACTTCCGGGTCCGGGCTGCGGCTGCGGCCGCCGTAAGAGCCGTCGCCAGCGGCTGCGGGCTGATGCTGCTCTGCCCGCTGACGCCGCGGCTGCAGCTCGGAGCCACCGAAGACGGCCGCGCCGTTTGCGTGGCCGCCCTGCTCGGCCCGTTGGCACTGGCGGAAGCGCAGGTAGTTGCTGAGGCCTTGGCTGCACTTCACCGACAGGGTGGCGAAGAACTCGAACAGCTCAACGAAGGTCACCAACGACATGCCGATCCACAGGCCGCCGATGCCGCCCAGCTCCGACAGGACCTCCACAAAGCTGTAGGATGGCGACTCCCTGATCAGCGTGCTCTTGGACTCCTCGGCGTACACGTTCAGCCTTAAGAAATTGTCGCGGACGAAGCCATGGCCGACGCTCCAGCCGCTGCCGTTGGGGCCGCCGCCGCGCTGCATCACCTGGTCCAGCAGCCGGTGGCCCTCGAACTCGCGCTTCCTGAACGCGGGAATCACGAAGGTGTGGTAGAAGGCCTCCAGGTCTGACAGGGACGGCCAGGGCACGGACACGGAGGCGTGTGAGTAGGCCGCCTGCTCACAGGCCTGCTCCCGGCTGCAGCCGGTGACAAAGCCATCGTACAGCTGCCTGCGGATGCGAGGCTCCAGCTCGTTGAAGCACTTCAACTGGCGGGCCCTGCGAGCCGTGGCTTCTTCGCTGAGATCGTTGATGTGCTCGTGGTGGCAGAGGCTGCTGCGGTTTAGGCTGGGCAGGTAGGTGGACTGGCAGCCGCAGTGCCGCATCAGGTGCTCCTGCCAGCGCGACACCACGCAATCAAGCCCGCGGCGCTGGAATCTTCGCTGGCTGTCGAGCTCGGAGGTCCAGTAGGTGACGTTGCCGTAGTCCAGCACGCAGTGGTGGCCGCTGCGGTTCACGTAGACGTTTCGGGTCATCCGCAGCCGCAGGTTGGAGCTCCAGCCGTTGGCAATGTCCACCCCACCCCAGTGCACGTGGGGGTAGGTGCCCGGCTCGTGCAGCAGCACGCGGACTCCCTCGGAGGCCTGCATGCCGGCCTTGCCGAACACGGTGCCGAGCTGCTGCAGCGGGCCGCGCTGCGCCGCTGGCGGGTAGGCAACCCGGGCCGACTGTGCGCGGTGCGGCGACTCGGAGCGCGACACGGTGCTGGTGTACAGGATCAGCGACAGGCCGTCATCCGGGCCGGTGCCCTGGACGCTGCGGTCGCGCGGTAGGAAGGTCCAGCAATTCCAGAAGTGCGCATTCTGCACCAGGGCGAAGTCCGTCGACCGGCAGAAGGACTTCTTGTACATGCAGAGCACCAGCATCTGGCTGATGTTGTGCCCGATGCTGGCGGTGGACTCGCTGGCCCAGAAGTGCTGCAGCAGGTTGTACCAGTGGAAATAGTCGTGCATGTGGAACAGCGGCCTGTCCTTGCCGTAGATTCGCCGCAGTGTCTCCAGCAGCGAGCCGATGTCGGCCTCCAGCCGGCGGCGCAGCGGGCTGTCCAGCTGCAGCAGGTGCTGCGGCATCGGGCGCAGGTTGCAGAGGGTCACGTCGGGAAAGACGGTGTCCGCGCCCTGGTTGAGGATCAGCGTGCTGACGGGAGTGAGGCTGAACTGGTCCAGGGTGAGGTAGGCGTGGTAGCAGCAGGCCACGGTGGTGACGCAGGTGAGAATCACCCAGAACACTCGCCGGGCGTAGGTGTCGGCCCTGAACAGGTGGGTGACGCCGTGCATGCTGGTGCGCTCAGCGAAGCGGTTCAGGTGCAGGAAGATGCCCTTCAGGGCCATGCGGGTCGCCGCGGCGCTGGTCGCTGAGGTCTGCAGCGGCTGGTGCTGAGGATGCGGCCGCTCCAGCTGCTGCTGGAAAAACGCTGCTGACAGCTGCTGGCTGGCGGTCATCGCTGCCGTTTGCTAGTCTGCTGGACGCTTCGATGGATGGCAGAACGATTGAAGCCCCGGCTGGAGGGAGTTGCAGTTCTCGCTGAGCTCTGAGCCGCCGGCTGTGCCCGCCTTGCCTGCCTGCCGGGCCGCTCGCTGCAAGAATAAGGGGGCGGGCGGCCATCCAATGGGGCCTGGCGGGGAGCAGAAAAGATGGGATTCGGCGAGAGCGGGCTGGCTGGGAAAGAGTGCCCAGCGCGACCCACAAACAGGCAGGCAGGCAAACCAGCCGGACCCACAAACAGGCAGGCAGGCAAACCAGCCGGACCCACAAACAGGCAGGCAGGCAAACCAGCCGGACCCACAAACAGGCAGGCAGGCAAACCGAATGACAGACAGGCAAACCAAATGACAGACAGGCGAACCAAATGACAGACAGGCAAACCAAATGACAGACAGGCAAACCGAATGACAGACAGGCGAACCGAATGACAGACAGGCAAACCGAATGACAGACAGGCGAACCAAATGACAGACAGGCAAACCAAATGACAGACAGGCGAACCGAATGACAGACAGGCGAACCGAATGACAGACAGGCAAACCGAATGACAGACAGGCGAACCGAATGACAGACAGGCAAACAGAATGACAGACAGGCAAACCGAATGACAGACAGGCAAACCGAATGACAGACAGGCGAACCGAATGACAGACAGGCAAACCGAATGAGAGACAGGCGAACCAAATGACAGACAGGCAAACCGAATGACAGACAGGCGAACCGAATGACAGACAGGCAAACCAAATGACAGACAGGCAAACCAAATGACAGACAGGCAAACCGAATGACAGACAGGCGAACCGAATGACAGACAGGCAAACCGAATGACAGACAGGCGAACCGAATGACAGACAGGCGAACCGAATGACAGACAGGCGAACCGAATGACAGACAGGCAAACCAAATGACAGACAGGCAAACCAAATGACAGACAGGCAAACCAAATGACAGACAGGCAAACCGAATGACAGACAGGCGAACCGAATGACAGACAGGCGAACCGAATGACAGACAGGCAAACCGAATGACAGACAGGCAAACCAAATGACAGACAGGCAAACCGAATGACAGACAGGCAAACCAAATGACAGACAGGCAAACCAAATGACAGACAGGCAAACCGAATGACAGACAGGCAAACCGAATGACAGACAGGCGAACCAAATGACAGACAGGCAAACCGAATGACAGACAGGCAAACCGAATGACAGACAGGCAAACCGAATGACAGACAGGCAAACCGAATGACAGACAGGCAAACCAAATGACAGACAGGCAAACCGAATGACAGACAGGCAAACCAAATGACAGACAGGCGAACCGAATGACAGACAGGCAAACCGAATGACAGACAGGCGAACCAAATGACAGACAGGCGAGCCGGGCGGGAATCGGCTCTGCTGACGCACGAGAAACGAGAAAAAGACGCAACCGAATTCTCAGTTTCGGAGTGGCTCGTGCAGATTTCGGCCTGACAAGGATTAGTCTTTAGCCGAGGGAGCTCTGACCGGGGATCAAGGATGCGGTTTCCGAGTCACCGGAGGCGAAATCCGCGCCAAGTTTGCGTGACATTCGCGCCGCTTTTTGTCTCAGCCGGGTCGCGGAGCAGCGAGAGGAAAAAATCCTCACCCCGGCGGCAGAGGGGAATCTAATCAGGGCAGCGACTTCTGGCATACGGCCGGCGGGCTGACCCGAGTAAACAGGCGGCAGAGTCCCTCATTTGGGAAGATTTTCCCGCTAAGTTGATATTTGCAGGGCCCGCATTGACGCTGCGACTTTCTGCGTCTGCACTGCTGGGACATTCGCTGGACCTCAGCTTGCTGCGGTGCTTATGGCGGCCGGAATCTGTACTTTTCAAAGTCAGCACAGCTATCAATCAGTCAGTCAATCACCCGTTATTTTTCTAATTTACATCAAAACAACATTTCTACATTCGCAGACTTCAGTGGCTTTTCAGAGGAGCCAAAATATCTTCACTTGGGTCCTCATCCCCTTCGGCTTTCTGGTGTCGCAGCCTTCAGCCTAATTCAGCATAATTTCAGCCCTCTGCAGCCATTTCCTATGAACTGGCAATTTTCTGAAAGCCGCTTTGGTTTCATGCGTCCATGCTACAACGTAAAGTGCTAATTGCACTTTAATAAAGATTGAGCCGAAAAGGCCTGAAGTACATGTATCAATCATGCATCCATAGTAATACGGCGTACATGTGGACCCCAAAAACCCATGTAATTTATTTGAATGCACTACATTTTTATTACACGTACGCCATGTACATGCATGCGACGCGTGGGTTGTAGCGCAATGAAGTGAAGAGCTGTCTGCCTCACCGTACATGTACGCTTGTACATTTACTATGGGGGACATGCCAATGCTTTGTCCCCCACCCCACTTTGTGACCCGTTCAAAAATCAATTCAACCCGTTCAAAAAAATTTGAAGCAAAAATCAATAATTTTGCTTCAGGGCGACAAAATACTTCATAGCGCCTGCAGCAAAAAATGAGTGCCTCATGCGGCGCTAAAATGAGTGCCTGCAGCATAAAATAAGTGCCTGCGGCGCTCAAATGAGTGCCTCATGCGGCGCTAAAATGAGTGCCTGCGGCGCTAAAATGAGTGCCTGCGGCGCTAAAATGAGTGCCTGCGGCGCTAAAATGAGTGCCTCATGCAACGCTAAAATGAGTGCCTGCAGCATAAAATGAGTGCCTCATGCAACGCTAAAATGAGTGCCTGCAGCATAAAATAAGTGCCTCATGCGGCGCTAAAATGAGTGCCTGCGGCGCTAAAATGAGTGCCTGCGGCGCTAAAATGAGTGCCTCATGCAACGCTAAAATGAGTGCCTGCAGCATAAAATGAGTGCCTCATGCAACGCTAAAATGAGTGCCTGCAGCATAAAATAAGTGCCTCATGCGGCGCTAAAATGAGTGCCTGCAGCATAAAATAAGTGCCTCATGCGGCGCTAAAATGAGTGCCTGCGGCGCTAAAATGAGTGCCTGCAGCGCTAAAATGAGTGCCTCATGCAACGCTAAAATGAGTGCCTGCAGCATAAAATAAGTGCCTCATGCGGCGCTAAAATGAGTGCCTGCGGCGCTAAAATGAGTGCCTGCGGCTTTGTCCCCCACCATAAAATCCATGGCGACGCGCCTGCCTTATACGCAATGTACATGTACACTGAATGTGTACAAGCCAGGGACTGACAAGACAGACCCGCGGCCACCCTGAAGCCCGTCCTGGCTGTTGTTCTGAGCCCGGAGATCGGCAGGACACCCACGTGAGGCTGAATCGTAGAATGACGCTGCTCGGAGGCCAGTAACTCCGAGCTCTCGTCAGACCCTACCAGCTCCAAACCCAGGCTTTCCGGCGCTGGCGGCAACAGCGCAGTAAAACAAAATTGCAGCAGCCGCACTCCACCATGCAGCTCCGGCCCTGCAGCCGTATTTTAACGTCCGCCCCCATCCGGGGAGATCCGCCTGGCCCAGCATTTGGGAGAAATAAAACTGTCTCCCCAGGAAAATTGCCCTCGCCCTTCCCAACTGCCGGCCAAGACCCCCACTGAGCCATCAAGTCCAGTTCAAGCGGCCACTCGGAAGTGGCCCGCGGGTGTGAATTGAGCTGCCAAAATGTGTCGCAGCCTCTGCGCGCCCTGAATCGCTAGGAGGAACTGCATGGCCGGGGTCTGCAGGCGGGGGCCGCATGACTGACACTTTCAAAATCAACACTCACCAATGCGTGGAAGCTTCACTCGTAAAACGCTACTTCACCATGCACACGCGTAACCTGGATTCCAAGGTAATTCAACACACTTGATATACTACTGGGGCCGAACGAAATAAAAGTAGTACCTCAATAATTTGACGTCGTCTTAAGATGAGTCAACAACAATTGACTGCCGACCCTAAAATGCTGATTCAATTAAACTGCCATCAATTCACATGCTCGATGGACATGTACAAAAATGATGTTGATGTACAAGTTGTGTAATCACGCAACATTCGGTCTTATATGATGCCTGTGTGGAACGAGATTTAACCCCAGCCTACGAAAGTCGGCAGTCTAATTGCAGCGCTCCCACTAAATTTTGTTGACTTGCGTGAAGACTCGCTTGTATCGCCCTGTGCCGACACACAGTTTGCAACTGGCAAAGCATTAAAAGTACGCGCATGCCCAGGACCATGCCCAATCTTATGGATGAGACCTTCAGTTGAAATTAATAGAATATTTTTCGAAGCCTACTTTCTTCATTCGGATCCGCTGCTGCCTTCACTCACTGACCCTGTGTCCCTTCACCCACTGACCTGTGCCCCTTCAACCACTGACCCGGTGTCCCTTCAACCACTGACCCTGTGTCCCTTCACCCACTGACCTGTGTCCCTTCAACCACTGACCCTGTGCCCCTTCAACCACTGACCCTATGCCCCTTCAACCACTGACCCTGTGTCCCTTCAACCACTGACCCTGTGTCCCTTCACCCACTGACCTGTGTCCCTTCAACCACTGACCCTGTGTCCCTTCACCCACTGACCTGTGTCCCTTCAACCACTGACCCTGTGCCCCTTCAACCACTGACCCTGTGCCCCTTCAACCACTGACCCTGTGCCCCTTCAACCACTGACCCTGTGCCCCTTCAACCACTGACCCTGTGCCCCTTCAACCACTGACCCTGTGCCCCTTCAACCACTGACCCTGTGTCCCTTCAACCACTGACCCTGTGCCCCTTCAACCACTGACCCTGTGCCCCTTCAACCACTGACCCTGTGCCCCTTCAACCACTGACCCTGTGCCCCTTCAACCACTGACCCTGTGTCTCTTCAACCACTGACCCTGTGCCCCTTCAACCACTGACCCTGTGCCCCTTCACCCACTGACCTGTGTCCCTTCAACCACTGATCCTGTGCCCCTTCAACCACTGACCCTGTGCCCCTTCAACCACTGAACCTGTGACCCTTCAACCACTGACCCTGTGTCTCTTCAACCACTGACCCTGTGCCCCTTCAACCACTGACCCTGTGCCCCTTCACCCACTGAGCCCCCTTCCCTCTCTGACCTGCCCCTTTATCACTCTGCCAGACCCCCCCCCAGCCTCACTCGAGCAGGCAGTTAAAAACTCAAGACCAGTCCGACAGCACAGCAATGCACACACAAAGCCACTTGCAATGGTTAATATAGGTCAGTAATAATAATTAGAGTATGCGATAATGCATAGTGTATACAGCAATGTATATATTAATAAATTATATTCGTTAAGAAGATCTCGGTTGTCTTCAATACGCATATCAGTTTCGCACTATGAGCTGGGCAGTTACAACGGGGATCAGAATATCTGAGGACAAAAACAGGGAGGTTTCTCGAGGGGATCTGCGCTGACAGACAAATCAGCTCTAGCAGGTGCAATGGGAACAGGCGGACTAAGAGTACAGGTAGAGTGCAGAAGAGGAAACCGAGCGGGACTTCAGCACTCCAGATTGCATTAACTTGATTTTGTTAACGGGAAAATCGCACAGTACCGCACGATTGCAGATTTTGTTGAAGTCAGCGAACTTAAAAATAAGTCAAAATTATTAATTATCATAGCAACTTTCAGACGGCGACAACATCGAAAGTGGGGCCGGTTGGGGCCGCTATCGGCAGAACAGGGACCACTAGCAACTCTTTGGACTGCAAAGTCCATCAGAGTGAAGTCTGGGCTTTGCTTTCCAGTCCAGACAGCTGGTAAGCGGTCCCCGGCTCGAAGGCAGCTCCCTCGGCTCCCGACCGTCTATCTATTTTCTATAACTAATTCTATTCTGAGACGGAGCAGCGCATGCAGAAAAAAGCAAAGCAAGCAAAGCTCAGTAAGTAGTATCATGTGTGTAGATTCACTAATACAAAAATTAAAACTAAAAATGTAGCGCGCCAGGGGAACGGGGGGCTGCAGCAAACAATATTAATGCCAAAGAAGCTCTGGGTGACAATTAGCGATCGGGAAGAAGGAAATGGGATTGAGCGTAGAGAGCCAGTGAGTCGGGGGGGGGGATGCGCGGGGTTCGAGAGCTAGGAGTTCAAATTAAACAGCTGTGAGTTGCCGGGGAAGCGGGCGCGAATCCGCGGGGGGGGTTTATGGGGTTGTGTGTTATTGGGGTTGGGTGTTTATGGGGTTGGGTGTTTATGGGGTTGGGTGTTTATGGGGTTGGGTGTTTATGGGGTTGGGTGTTTATGGGGTCCAGTGTTAATTAGTTTATTAAATGGTGGTGTTTAATGCTAGGGCTGGCAGGCAGGCGGGAAGGACTGACAGACACGCAATGGGCCGAAGTGCCGGTACACCAGCGTTAGCAGAAACAATGAGGATAGAAATAATAATATAGCATTACAATTCACAGTATTAACAATAGAGCGAACGGCTAAAGTGACAGAAACTGCAACAGAACAAAAGTTAATAGCAGGAAACAGAAACTGAGGTCGGACAGGAACACGTCGAGGGAACGGGGAGGAGAGTCGAGTTCGTAGAAAAACAGCAAAGAAGCACAGGCAGGCAGACAGGCAGACAGGCAGACAGACAGACAGACAGACAGGCAGACAGACAGACAGACAGACAGGCAGACAGACAGACAGACAGGCAGACAGACAGGCGGACAGGCAGACAGACAGGCGGACAGGCGGACAGGCAGACAGACAGGTGGACAGGCAGGCAGACAGACAGGCGGACAGGCAGGCAGACAGACAGGCAGGCAGACAGACAGGCGGACAAATTGTCCCGAACGCGCGCCGGGGGCCTCAGAACTCGGCGAATTCCTTGGCGCACTTCTCAGAGCTGGCAATCCGCAGCGGCTCCTCCTCGTACTCGTCGAAGTTGGACGGGTCGCCCGGGCCCTTCGACTTGGGGATGAAGGGCGCCTCGACCTCCTTCTTGTACACCTGGCGGACGAAAGCCCAAAGGAATTCCAAAATGGAAACAAAATCCCTTCCAATAAAACCTAAACCAATTTCCCTATGAACATCAAAGGGAATTCCCAGATCAAATCAACCAGAATTCCCCGATGAAAATCAAGGAATTACCAGATCAAATCAACCAGAATTCCCCGATGAAAATCAAGGAATTCCCAGATCAAATCGAACAGAATTCCCCTATGAAAATCAAGGAATTCCCAGATCAAATCAACCAGAATTCCCCCATGAAAATCAAGGAATTCCCAGATCAAATCGAACAGAATTCCCCTATGAAAATCAAGGAATTCCCAGATCAAATCGAACAGACTTCCCCTATGAAAATCAAGGAATTCCCAGATCAAATCGAACAGAATTCCCCTATGAAAATCAAGGAATTCCCAGATCAAATCAACCAGAATTCCCCCATGAAAATCAAGGAATTCCCAGATCAAATCAACCAGAATTCCCCCATGAAAATCAAGGAATTCCCAGATCAAATCGAACAGAATTCCCAGATCAAATCGAACAGAATTCCCCCATGAAAATCAAGGAATTCCCAGATCAAATCGAACAGAATTCCCAGATCAAATCAACCAGAATTCCCCGATGAAAATCAAGGAATTACCAGATCAAATCAACCAGAATTCCCTGATGAAATCAAGGAATTCCCAGATCAAATCAATCAGAATTTCCCCATGAAAATCAAGGAATTCCCTGATCAAATCAATCAGAATTCCCCTATGAACGTCAGGGGGTTCTCAGATCTAAAAGAATCTAAAATGCAGGCATCCGGGACGCAGGAGGAGCTCACCTGGACCCAGTCGGTGGTGGCGAACCACTTGTGCGACTTGATGTCGTTCACGCCGTTCTTCAGGTTGCCGAAACGCTTGGTGAGGTCCACCTGCAGCAGGTTCTTCAGCAGGTCCTTCAGATCGGTGGAGAAGTGGCTGGGGAAGCGCACCTTGCCCGCCACGATCTTTTCGTAGATCTGGATTGGCTGGTCCGCGAAGAACGGCGGGTAGCCGGCGGCCATCTCGTAGACCAGCACGCCCAGGGCCCACCAGTCCACGGCCTTGTTGTAGCCCTGGGAGGTGCGAGCGGTGAGTGGCGGGATTTAGGAGCAGTGAGAGGGATCATGGGGTGAGCGGTGGGCAGCTGAAGGATCATGGGGTGAGCGGTGGGCAGCTGAAGGATCATGGGGTGAGCGGTGGGCAGCTGAAGGATCATGGGGGAGCGGTGGGCAGCTGGAGGATCATGGGGGAGCGGTGGGCAGCTGGAGGATCATGGGGGAGCGGTGGGCAGCTGAAGGATCATGGGGGAGCGGTGGGCAGCTGAAGGATCATGGGGGAGCGGTGGGCAGCTGGAGGATCATGGGGTGAGCGGTGGGCAGCTGAAGGATCATGGGGTGAGCGGTGGGCAGCTGAAGGATCATGGGGGAGCGGTGGGCAGCTGAAGGATCATGGGGGCTCAAGCCTTATAAAAGACAGTGGAAGCGGTTCTCACCTTGCTCAGGATGATCTCGGGCGCCAAGTACTCAGGAGTGCCGCAGAGAGTCCAAGTGCGGCCTTTGACCCGCTTGGCGAAGCCGAAGTCCGTCACCTGAAAAAGCGGACGGACACTGAGGTGAAGCCCCAACTGCTTCAAAGACTTGTTTAACTATAATTTCTGAATTTTGTGGGACTTGTAAGTTTTAACGCATTTCACCGACGACACCGACGCAAAATTACCATCAGCTAAAAGGACAACAAATTGACTAACAATTTAATCAATCTAAATTTATAAATACAAGCACGAGAATGCAGTGCACTGTAATAAACTAATAGTAACTGCGATTTCGGAGTTCGTCAGATCGGCACTCAGTCAGATTGGGATTCAGTCAGATCGGGACTTAGTCAGATTGGGATTCAGTCAGATCGGGACTTAGTCAGATTGGGATTCAGTCAGATCGGGATTCAGTCAGATCGGAACTCAGTCAGATTGGGATTCAGTCAGATCGGGATTCAGATTGGGACTCAGTCAGATCGGGATTCAGTCAGATTGGGATTCAGTCAGATTGGGATTCAGTCAGATTGGGACTCAGTCAGATTGGGATTCAGTCAGATTGGGATTCAGTCAGATCGGGATTCAGATTGGGACTCAGTCAGATTAGGATTCAGTCAGATTGGGATTCAGTCAGATTGGGATTCAGTCAGATTGGGATTCAGTCAGATCGGGATTCAGATTGGGACTCAGTCAGATCGGGATTCAGTCAGATTGGGATTCAGCAGTTTTACAGTGGAGCAGAATCGGGACTCAGATTGGGACTCAGCAGTCTCACAATGGAGCAGAATCGGGACTCAGATTGGGACTCAGCAGTCTCACAATGGAGCAGAATCGGGACTCAGATTGGGACTCAGCAGTCTCACAATGGAGCAGAATCGGGACTCAGATTGGGACTCAGCAGTCTCACAATGGAGCAGAATCGGGACTCAGCAGTCTCACAATGGAGCAGAATCGGGACTCAGATTGGGACTCAGCAGTCTCACAATGGAGCAGAATCGGGACTCAGATTGGGACTCAGCAGTCTCACAATGGAGCAGAATCGGGACTCAGATTGGGACTCAGCAGTCTCACAATGGAGCAGAATCGGGACTCAGATTGGGACTCAGCAGTCTCACAATGGAGCAGAATCGGGATAAGGCAATTTCAGGATTAAAGAGAGCTGCAAAACAGAGGGGGCGCAGTGACTGTAGATTAAGAAGATTAGAAAAACATGGATAACTACAAACTAATAGCAGGATTTAAACATCGTGCGTTGCGCATGGTGACTACTTGTAGTAACGAATTCAGCACATTTAAGCTGACTAGCTGCCCTGCCCGCTGAAGGGCGGGCAGTGTCTCGCATAGCAAAGAACAACACAACACGGCGGCCGCAGACAACACGGACGCTGAGCAGGGCTGCGAAGTCTTACTTTGATGTAGCCAGTGCTATCAATCAGCAGATTCTCAGGCTTCAAATCCCGGTAGATGAGGTCCAGGCTGTGCAGGTACTCAAAGCCGAGCACAATCTGGCTGCCATAGAACCTCGAATGGGGCTCGCTGTTATCGCGGGGGAGGAAGTGAAGGATTAGGAATTAGCATCCAATACTGCAGCAGTTGCGGTGCAGGTAAAACGGCAGGGCAAAGCAGGGATTTGCCTGTTAGCTGAGTCATAAAGCCGCACGCGGATATTAAAAAT
Source organism: Macrostomum lignano (assembly GCA_002269645.1). NCBI lineage: Eukaryota > Metazoa > Platyhelminthes > Macrostomidae > Macrostomum > Macrostomum lignano. Next base: position 246,702 of record NIVC01000738.1, on the reverse strand, counting down.
AGAAATGCTCAATAAATAAATGAGTAAAGTTAACAAAGTGGTCAAACCTAGAAATAAACATGTACGCAAGCATGCCAAGCGAGACTGGGCCAGCCCTCTTGCCACTTCAAACAGTTCAGTTATGGCTTATTAATGCTATTGAATTGCTGCTATTGATCCGATAACTGCGGCTTCATCTTGGCGCTGAGCCCCCGGACTGGCGGGCGGCCAGATTACCTTCAGGAATCCGTCGCCAGCAATGAGGATATTCTCAGGCTTCAGATCCCGGTAAATCAGGTCTAGGCTGTGCAAATACTCGAACGCGAGGGTGACCTGGGCTCCGTACAGTCTGGTTACTGGCTCGCTGCAATTCGCCAATCAGTTTCGAAATGCTGGCTTGGAGAGCGCAGGCAGCTCAGGGGCCCAAATTCTTGGCAACTAAATTAATATTCTACACTAGCAGACTTGTACGAAGCAATGAAGCAATACGAAACATGTGTACAGGATGGTTGGGGACATTGTACAGGATGGTTGGGGACATGTGTACAGGATGGTTGGGGACATGTGTACAGGATGGTTGGGGACATGTGTACAGGATGGTTGGGGACATGTATACAGGATGGTTGGGGACATGTGTACAGGATGGTTGGGGACATGTACACAGGATGGTTGGGGACATGTGTACAGGATGGTTGGGGACATGTACACAGGATGGTTGGGGACATGTGTACAGGATGGTTGGGGACATGTGTACAGGATGGTTGGGGACATGTGTACAGGATGGTTGGGGACATGTATGTACACAGGATGGTTGGGGACATGTATATAGGATGGTTGGGGACATGTACACAGGATGGTTGGGGACATGTGTACAGGATGGTTGGGGACATGTGTACAGGATGGTTGGGGACATGTGTACAGGATGGTTGGGGACATGTGTACAGGATGGTTGGGGACATGTGTACAGGATGGTTGGGGACATGTGTACAGGATGGTTGGGGACATGTGTACAGGATGGTTGGGGACATGTACACAGGATGGTTGGGGACATGTATACAGGATGGTTGGGGACATGTGTACAGGATGGTTGGGGACATGTGTACAGTCAGGTTGGGGACATGTGGTTGGAAACATGTGTACAGACAGGAGAAGGCACGCTACACCCTGTGGCTGAATGGCATGCACGCAATGAGTCACGTGACCCAGTGAGCAATCGGAGACCGGCCAGTCGCTCACCTGAACCTGCCGATGCGGCGCAGGTGGGAGAACATCTCTCCGCCGTTGACAAACTCCAGCACCATGTAGAGGTTGCTGTTGTCCTGAGGGGATTTCAGCGGGGGCGGCATGGGATTAGCGGGATGGCCAAATGCGCACAGCTTTAACAAGCTGCTGAAAAACGCCAGATAAAACAGGCAGCTGACCCGAGGTGCTCCAGCCGTCTGTTCCTCCTCAGAAGAGGAAGCCGTGAGACAGGAAAGTGCTCTTCGAAGCAGCAAAATAATCCCCCGCTCAAAAAGAAAAGATGAGCAAGGAGAAGCGCTGAGAACTCTCCCCTGACTCACCTGAGCTCGGGATGGGGCCTACAAAAGTGCATTGATTAGTGGCCGCTAAGGCAGCTCCCGGATACTAATTAATGATCGGGGAGAAAATTGCCGCCATAACGGGCCGATCGGGACGGCAATTATAGACCCAGGAGCAATTTCTTGCCCCGAGCAGGAGAAGAAGCTCTGCCGCTCTCCCCCGGCATAATTAGAGACAGAACTTCTCAGGCAGTCCGGCAGGCCGGCCGGCCTCTCCCGCTGTAGCACCCACCCTGCCCGCAGCCCCCTGCTAGCGGGGACCTGCCTGACAGCAGCCACTGGGATACTCTTAATGAAGACAGATCTGATCTGAGAATCAGGGAGGGCTGCTGTGCGCAGTCAGGGGCAGAGCAGCTCAGCGGCAAACGCGTCTGACTCTCGCACCACGACTTCTGGTTCGATTCGGTGCGCGGCCGCGTCTGGGAAGCTGACTACTCAATCTGACTGACTGCTCAGTCTGAGAACCGAAGGAAGCTGACTGCTCAATCTGACTGACTACTCAATCTGAGAATCTGGTGAGCTGACTGCTCAACCTGAGAACCTGGGAAGCTGACTGCTCAACCTTAGGACCTGGGAAGCTAACTGCTGAGTCTGAGGATCTGGGAGGCTGACTGCCTCCTTACTTGATTATCTGAGGGTCTAGGAGGGTGGCCCAGCCGATGTCAGAGGTGGCGAATGGATGCAGCGCAGACGAAGTCGGTAGAGATGCCTGCAGCTCACCTTGAAGTGGTAGTCCAGCCTGACTAAAAACGGAAAGCTGATGGCCTGCAGGATTCGTTTCTCGTTGAGCGTGTGCTCGACCTGCTTCAGCTTGACAACCTGGAACAGGGCGCGGACAAAGGAAGGGAATTAGTGAAAGTGGATTAAACAAATCGCTAAGCCTGCTAAAAGAAATTGTCGGCCCACAGTCTTTGGCGTCAGCCCAGTCTCCCAAAAGTCCCAGCTCAAATTTGCTTCATCAAATTAAGAGAGTCTGGGAATCAGTCACAACTTAGAGATCGAGAATAATGAAGAGCTGTCAATCAAGTCACGTGAAACGGGCCCGAAACACGCCTTCCAGTTATCTACTGTGTCACTCACTAGCGGCTGGCTGTGTTTGCTATGGACAAACTTCAACTGTCAGTCAAATGCTCAGACAATAATGTTATTAATTTAGCTAAAATAGAAAATTTTGTCTGGATGAGTCTAGCATTGTAACCTTTAGAGTTTATGGCATAGTTTTCAAAGCGACTGAGATTCAAAGCTCTGGATTGGGGCAATTCTCAGCCGTGGTTTGGGGCGATTCCCAGCTGTGGTTTGGGGCGATTCTCAGCCGTGGTTTGGGGCGATTCTCAGCCGTGGTTTGTGGTGATTCTCAGCCGTGGTTTGGGGCGATTCCCAGCTGTGGTTTGGGGCGATTCTCAGCCGTGGTTTGTGGTGATTCTCAGCCGTGGTTTGGGGCGATTCCCAGCTGTGGTTTGGGGCGATTCTCAGCCGTGGTTTGGGGCGATTCTCAGCCGTGGTTTGGGGCGATTCTCAGCTGTGGTTTGTGGCGATTCTCAGCCGTGGTTTGGGGCGATTCTCAGCCGTGGTTTGGGGCGATTCTCAGCCGTGGTTTGGGGCGATTCTCAGCCGTGGTTTGGGGCGATTCTCAGCTGTGGTTTGTGGTGATTCTCAGCCGTGGTTTGTGGTGATTCTCAGCCGTGGTTTGGGGCGATTCTCAGCTGTGGTTTGTGGCGATTCCCAGCTGTGGTTTGGGGCGATTCTCAGCCGTGGTTTGGGGCGATTCTCAGCTGTGGTTTGAGGCGATTCTCAGCAGTGGTTTGGGGCGATTCTCAGTCGTGGTTTGGGGCGATTCTCAGCTGTCGTTTGGGGCGATTCTCAGCAGTGGTTTGGGGCGATTCCCAGCTGTGGTTTGTGGTGATTCTCAGCTGTGGTTTGTGGCGATTCTCAGCAGTGGTTTGGGGCGATTCCCAGCTGTGGTTTGTGGTGATTCTCAGCTGTGGTTTGTGGTGATTCTCAGCTGTTGTTTGGGGCGATTCCCAGCAGTGGTTTGTGGCGATTCCCAGCTGTGGTTTGTGGTGATTCTCAGCTGTGGTTTGTGGTGATTCTCAGCTGTTGTTTGGGGCGATTCTCAGCTGTTGTTTGTGGCGATTCCCAGCTGTGGTTTGTGGTGATTCTCAGCTGTGGTTTGTGGCGATTCTCAGCTGTTGTTTGTGGCGATTCCCAGCTGTGGGTTGGGGCGATTCTGGGGAAAAGTTCAAACCTTCTGCTTGTCGAGAATCTTCATAGCGTAAAAATCCTTCTTCTCCTTGTGCTGCACCAGCATCACCCGACCGAAGCTGCCGGTGCCCAGGGTGCGGATCCGCTCGAAGTCGTCCAGCTGGGCCGTGTTCTGGGCCGGCCGGTCCCATTTCTCCTGGAAGTCCTTCTTGGCCTCCTCGAGGAAGTTTTTGACTGGCATTGGGAAGGTGGGGACAAAGAGGGTTAGCGGGTGACACAGCAGCAGTAATGGCACTAGCAGTCAGTGTGAAGAGTGATGGGTGACTACTGGCAGTCAGTGTCAGGAGTGATGGGTGACTACTGGCAGTCAGTGTCAGGTATGATGGGTGACTACTGGCAGTCAGTGTCAGGTATGATGGGTGACTACTGGCAGTCAGTGTCAGGTATGATGGGTGACTACTGGCAGTCAGTGTCAGGTATGATGGGTGACTACTGGCAGTCAGTGTCAGGAGTGATGGGTGACTACTGGCAGTCAGTGTCAGGTATGATGGGTGACTACTGGCAGTCAGTGTCAGGTATGATGGGTGACTACTGGCAGTCAGTGTGAGGAGTGATGGGTGACTACTGGCAGTCAGTGTCAGGTATGATGGGTGACTACTGGCAGTCAGTCTGAGGAGTGATAGGTGACTACTGGCAGTCAGTCTGAGGAGTGATAGGTGACTACTGGCAGTCAGTCTGAGGAGTGATAGGTGACTACTGGCAGTCATTATGAAGAATTTAGGGAATAAGCAATATAAATAACTGTTTTGTTTTACTGTTTTGTATATTATATTTTCTGATGTATTTTATAATTTTTTAACTATTTGACTATTTTTTTATTATTATACTTTGGCTTTCTACCTATTGATCAATAGATTCCTTGCTTGAATGTTTATGAAACCAATCTAAATCATATTTATATATATATATCTATGCCTATGCTAATTTAATTATTTTTAGCATACTGATACTAGATACAATCTGCTAAATATAGGATTTCCAATAAGTCTATAATTATATCATAATACTATATTAATGAACTTTCAATTGATCTAAAATTATCTATAGTAGATAGATTTCTCTAAAATATTCCTATTTTATTTCTATTGAAAATAAAAATTTTACTAATATATTCTTTATAAGAAGCAAATTTTGAGTTTCCTTATTTATTTTATTATTATATTATACAGTATAGCCAAATTTATTTTCTATAGCTTAAATGCCTAAAATCTCTAGCATTAATAATATTATTATCTTAGAATTTGAAGTTGATATAATTAATAAATTCAATCAAAACATTATTTGTAAAATCTATTAAAATAGTTTTATTCATAACTATTCATAACTGGGTCTTTTGGGCTATATAGGGTTTTGGCCCCTTGAAAATCTCATTGGCAATTGGATTTTTGGCATCAGAAGCCAATATGGCAACTTCATTATCCCTATGCCAGTTGCTAGTTTAAAAAACGATTTTGTAAATATATTAAAAGTGCCATATGAATCAATATGATGGATTTGTTTAGTTTATTATTGTTTGCAACATAGATAGCAATCTTAGACTTAAGAAAACAAATTTCTACTTTTCAAACAACCTTGGAAATATCCATCCTTGAGATTTGGCTAGTTACGAATAGGCAACAAAAAATAGCCATTGGCAACTGGATTTTGAGTCCTATAAGGCCAGCTAGCAACTAGATTTCCTTTCTAACCTAAAAAAACCTAGCATATGAATTCAATATATGCTTTTTCTGAGTGAGCATAGAAGCACTATGCAATGTATATTTCTATGACCAAGGGTATGCAAACAAATGCATGCTGCTCACAGCAAGAAGCACTATAAAAATTAGATTTTGTGGCATGAAAGCTAAAATAAGCCGCTAACTTTAAGGCATATAATTTTTTTAACATATACAGTGTTGGGCACTTCCGTTACCGAGTAACTTGTAAATGGTAACGCAAGTTACTTTTTCGTAAAGCGTTCCTTACGCAAGTTACTTTCCTATTTTGGTAACGGAGTAACGGTAAGTTACTCAAATTTCGGAAGTCCGTTACAGTTACTTTGCAACAATCGCAATATTTAAATTTAAAACTGATATGCTTAGCTATTACGCCAGTTGTCACATTTTTAGCATTTTTCATTCCTAAATTCAAAACTAAGTGAATAATATCATACGGTATTACGCTGTAATTAATAAAGAAATACTTGAAACATGTTTTTACTTTGTTATTTTCGGTAAAATATTTTTGCTTTTCGTTTTTAAGTTAATAAAAATATTTTGTTTAGTTCTTAGAAACAAACAACCAAAGAAAGAAATTCATCTGTAGTCTCCACAAATCCACTCAGTGATCGACGTAGCCAGGAATTTTAATTGGGGGGGGCGGGTTGGCCTGGCTGGCCATGCCTCATGCCATTGCCACTTTTAGCGCCGCAAGCACTCATTTAAGCGCCGCAGGCACTCATTTAAGCGCCGCAGGCACTCAATCGCCTCATGGTTTTTGGTACCCGCCACGCCAAACCCCACCCCCAGGTGGGGTGTCTTGCAGGTGGGGTGAAGTTGCCGCCCCAACGATTGTTAAGGCGGCCTCCCTGGCTACACCACTAAAGTCCACTGGCACTGCACTGCACTGCACAATAATTTAATATTATGATAATAATTGAAAATAAATAAAAAGACTAGTAAAGCAGACTGTAGAGCGGAGTAAAGCCAGGTACTTATTACGAGCGATGTATTATCAAGGACAACTGAAGTTACGTTAAGTTGTCCTTGTGTATTATAACTTATAATGTTATTAAAAATTAAATTGCGTTTTGCCTTTAACGTTTCTGACCTTCAGCTTCTCTTCTTTTTACGGAAAGGGCCTAAAGTGATTAAAATTTAATACAGTTACTGAAATTAATGTTGTTGTATTCTTCCTCCTGGCTTTCGCGATCATTTGTGCTGTTCCAGCGCATTTGCAATGTTAAAAAAGCAGAAAATTTTGTTAATAACATAGGTAACGGAAGTAAGTAACGGAAGTAACTTAAAAGTTACCGGGTTTTTGTTCAAAGTTACTAGGCTAACGTAAGTTACTTTTTAAAAAGTGGTAACTTAAGTTACAGTAACGCAAGTTACTTTTTTTGAGTAACTTGCCCAACACTGAACATATATTGATACTTGTAGAAGCAAGCAAAAGTGACACTACTTCTAGGATATATTTTGTATCTATAAAAATTAAAATTCCACTTGTGTATCTGTGTATATAGTACAATTTTGACATTATTTCATTATGCAAATAAGACTTGCACATATTATATATATATAGCAAGATAGACTTACATACTTTCTTGCTTACAAGTTGTTTAATAACTAGGCCTCTTTTTAGCTATGTCTATAGATAGTATAAATTTTAAATTTTGAAAAAAATATTCTTGACTTTTAATAAAGTAAAATAGTTGATATTAAACATTTATATCTTTTTGAATCAAATTTAGAAATTTTTTTACACCTAAAAATTCCTAAATAAAAATGGGTAATATTCCTAAGACAGGACTAATTTATAATATTTTATGGTTATTATTAATACTAGTTAGAAACATAATAGAGGTATAAGATTCTACTCAATTCAAAATAGCAAATACTAGGACTAAAGAACCTTTATGAATTTAGCCATAGGAAACTTAATTTATGCTATAAGCATAGGCTTAAAAGTCCTAGATCTCATTTTTTAAGCCATATTTTCTGTTGTCAATAATTTTTATTATGAATATAAGTTTATTTAGAAATGGGAACCCAAGGCATAGGGAGGGGGGGTAGGGGAGATATATCCCCCCAAGAGCCTGACCAAAACTTTTTGTTGCCCTTTGTTGCTATACATGCTACCATGTGACTCTGTCATAGCACTTTTACCTTGGTGTATCCCCCCCGTAGAAAATTCACCTTGGTGTATCTGTATCCCCCTTAGGAAATTCCTGGCTATGCCCCTGATTGGAACTTTAGTTATAAAGCATCAGTTTAGATTACAATTCTATGTGGTTAATACATGTTCTAGTATTACCTTTTCTGCTAATAGACAGGCCTAAATTATGTGATTATCAAGACAAATACTTTTTAATTTTAAGTGGCTGAGCATTGGCCTCGAAAAAATCTTACAAAAGTAAAACATACCATCTGATGGGTCGTTCTTCTTACTAGGAGCGTTACTAAACTTATTTTTGAAAAGATTCATACTTTATTTAGATTTGATTTTAATCAAATAAGAACGATTAAAGCAAATCCACACTTATAAGCCGAATTTTGTGAGATTTTTTCAGATGAAGTGTTGTCAAGTTGTTCTTGGAAAATAAAAATCAAGTCCGCTCTTAGTGTCGTTATTGCGGAACCATGGAAACCGTTAAAATGGTGCTTAGGAAATTGAAGAAATGTTTTGTTCTGGATTCCGTGTACATTTTCCCTATAAAATAGCTGTGAACAAAAGCGAAAATTTCAACGAGATAGGTCTTCCTTGTAGAAATTCTTAAGTTCTAAAATGATAGGGAGAAAATGAAAATTGAACGCAAAAATCTAGCACGTCTGTAACTTTTTAACAGAAGAAGAATAGATGCACAGCCAAATGACACTAAAGTGCTCGAAAACATTCTCTTCTGTAGCACATTACGATTTTTAGTTCTTATGTGTTTACTGGGCCCCTGACTCTGTCTGCGCCATGAAAAGGAAATTTTGATTAAAGAGAGAGAGAATCTAGAGGATTTATTCTGTAAGAGGATTGCATATACTGGTGGGTAGCTCTGATCGAAAAGGACTAGTAGATTTATTGATGTCCTATAATAAATCGATCTTTATCCTAAGTGATATTTTTGCAGACAATCGAATTTGTGCTTGTTCATTTGATTATTATCCTGTAAGAGATAATTCAATTTACATGACACATGCAGCGGCGCTATACTTCTTCAAATGTTCGTGTGCAGTACATGTACATATGGACATATGTACATGTAAATATACATGTTAATGTTTATAGCTAGTTAAAATAAATAAATTGAAAGCACTTACAAAAACCCTCCATGAGGAAAAGTTTGAGAATAAGAATTAAACTTCTCAAAGTCTATTAGTTTCGTAATTGTTACAAACTGAAAGGCTTGTGCAAACGCTTTTTGCACTACGATATTCGCCGGTATAAAGCTTTGCAGTACAAACAGTGGCTATTTATAAGCCTGTAACTCTGGCAACTTTTATGCTGATATATATTCTCAGACCGTGCGAGAATAATTTGAACTAACCCACCTACAAGAAGAGTTGCTTCTTTAAAATAGAGAGAATGTTGCCGCAATAGAAAAATGGGGAGGGTGGGTTCGCTGTAGCGTTGCACCGCCAGGACCAGCTGAGCTGCGTCGACGCGAAGACCCGCATTATTATATAGCTGGAGCGAGCGGCACTGGAGACAAGAGGCAGAGCTACAGAGCTTGTCGCGCTGTGGTCTGTCATTTTGGCGCGATCAAGGGGGCACAGGAGAATGTACAGCTGTGGGGGGAGGTGAAGAGCGAGCCTTATACAATACCATGTATTTTGCCACTACGCCCCGAAACCCGTAGTGATATCGAGCTTTGCCTGTGCAGCAATAAGTAACACAAGGCCACCCCTCACTCCTGCCCACTGCCTACACTAAGCAGTCTTCTTTCGAACTGAGCCAACTGCTGCTATTACAGGGTTGCAAGGCCGTGCTAGTCGTTGAATACAGTATAAATCTATCTGTATTGAACTCGCCCCCCGCACTGCAGGCCAATGAAATACGCACTCCTTGGCCGTGCAACCTAAGACCCCGCATTGAGACAAGCCCGCAATCCATGCATGCGGGAGAGGCGGAGAGAATGGCGCATTGCAGAGCTTTATCGACTGTGAATTTGTGCGAGATGTCTGCCATCACTGTATAATACTAACTGCCGCCTTTGCCGCCAATCTGGTTGGATGAGCGCAAAAGTGTCAGAGAGGCTTATAGCATATTTACACGCCTATTGAGCAAATTATTGTTTAAATTGCAATCGCGCTTGACGAGTTTCGGGTTTGCTAATGGGCTGTGCGAGCAGGGCTCACATAGAGTTGCTCATACACGGCAATAAATCATAATGAAGCAAGTCGGGCAGTCAAAGAGATTCCAAGATGAGCTTGAGACCATTTCGCTATGTAACACCGCAAGAAACAGTGAACCACACAAAAAGTAATGTTTTCACTATAGCTGGTACATAAATTTGCTTGTATCTAGATGTACATGTCAGTACTTTTGGCTTCTGATTGGCATTCAGTCTGACACAAGGGGGCCACCCATGCGGAGACTGGTTGACCACCGGCCTGATACCCCAGAGAACTGCAGAAAAGCACATAAATGTCAAAGGTACTCAGTGAGCAGCTTATTTTAAGGGCCACATTGGTGAGGCCATGTTTGCCTGCTCGGCTGTCCAACCATCTGCTGTCAGTTTAGCTGCGGACCGGTGCATTGCGGGTGCCAGCTGATTAAACAGCTCTGGAATAGAAAAAGCCTCAAAATTCTCTGCTGGGAACCGGGGCTGAGCAGCCAGTCGATTCGGAAAATCACGTGACTATCGTTCTCACTCTCGACTCTTTCTCGCCCTCCCCCCCGCCTTCTCTTCCTGTCCACTCAAAATAAGCAAAGAAGGTCATGCTTGTGCGATGATTGACAGTAGAGTTGCACGGAATGGCTCCTGCTCGTAATTCTATCCGTTTTTACTGTATGAAATAGAGTATAATATAATAGAATAGAATAGAATGCAATAGAATAGAATATAATAGAATAGAATAGAATAGAATAGAATAGAATAGAATGCAATAGAATAGAATATAATAGAATAGAATAGAATAGAATAGAATAGAATGGAATACGAGCCGTAGAATAGAATAGAATAGAATGGAATAGAATAGAATAGAATAGAAAAGAATAGAATAGAATAGAATAGAATAGAATAGAATAGAATAGAATAGAATAGAGTAGAATTGAATAGAATGGAATGGAATAGAATAGAATAGAATAGAATAGAATAGCATAGAATAGACTAGAATAGAATAGACTAGACTAGAATAGAATATAATAGAATAGACTAGACTAGAATAGAATAGAATAGAATAGACTAGATTAGAATAGAATAGAATAGAATAGAATAGAATAGACTAGACTAGAATAGAATAGAATAGAATAGAATAGAATAGAATAGACTAGACTAGAATAGAATAGAATAGAATAGACTAGACTAGAATAGAATAGAATAGAATAGAATAGAATAGACTAGACTAGAATAGAATAGAATAGAAGAGAATGGAATAGAATAGACGTGGAATAGAACAGAATAGAATAAAATAGAATAGAATGGAATTGAATATAATAGAATATAAAGGAGTGTAATAAAGTATGATATAGTTATAAAAGAATGACATTAAGCTTCAAGGCAGCAGTACGCAGGCAGTAAATTACAATTACTCGTGTCCGTGTGTCAGCTGAAGAAGAAGCAGTTTCTTGGAATTTCTTGCACAGCTCGGAGGCTTCCCGCTGCCCCGCCAACCCGCGGCCCCAATTGACAAATGGTTCCACCGTTTCCCGCTTGGAATGCCACCGCTGTTCAGTGGCTACCGGGGTTGCACCGGTGCTGTATCTGGCTTGCCAGGGATCAAGGGATCAAAGTGCACAATGCTCAGTTTGGCTGTCTGCATCGGCAGCGCCGCAAGCCCTCGAGCCGCACTTATGCAGGTGAAATCAGAGGAAAAATTTACAACTTTTATTCTCGCACCTGCTGAACTGCTTGTAATACCCATGGCTAGAGGTATGCAATCAGCCCAGAGCCACGTGTCAGACAGAAGTGCATTGTGGCGGGCGCTTTCATAAACCTGACTTTGAAATTTCGGTTTGTCAAGTCTCCTATCTCTCCAGTGTATTTCGAAATTGTGAAAATTCGGGTTTACGAAACGACCCCATTGTGACTGACCCAATCGTAGACAACTGGTATAGTGCTCCCAAGATAAATTACTGGTCAGAATTGGGTATCCATGTGAGGACCTAGGCGCCGGTTGGACCCCCTGGTACACGTCGGCGGACCAACGAAGCTGTGGAGGAGTTGGAGAACTGATCAGACCGAGGCTGCAGCAGAGCTGTTGCTGCATCTCCCTGTTTGACCGGCTGCTTCGGGTCGACTTCCGGCTTCGCAGCCGGAACGCTCGCCTGTTTTGCGCGTACGCGCCTCCTTCCACCCGACCTGACGAGGCTCAAGTCTTCTTCGAGCAGCTCTCGGCGCAGGTGGATGCAACCGCGCGCAGCGTGACACGGTGGTCATCTTCAAAGACCTGGACATGGTTTCGTATAGGTCCAAACGGTCGCTGTTTGTGACATCTGCCGCGGAGGCAGGCACAGCTCGACCACGTGCTCGTGCGTCTTCGTGAGCGCCGCCGCGCCGTCAACTGCCGCACCATCACGCCGCTGGCTCTGCGGTCCGACCACCGGCTCCTCGTCTGCAACCTGCGGCGTGTACGCGATCCGCTTTACCGTCCGCAGAAGCGGCCACTGCGGCGCAATTACCGTGTGCTCAAGAACACCCAGGCGCGTCGCCATTTCGCATTTCGCTAGCGCCCTCGTCAGCGCGCTTGGTGCAGGCGCGCCGAGTACACGGAGGTAAGTGCCGCGGTTAGAGCCGCGGCGGAGCAAGCAGTCCCGCTGATTCAACCGGCCCAACCTAGGCAGCCTTCGATTCGGCAAGCGAGGGCCAGAGTTGGCGAGGCTCCGTCTGAGCAGGCTGCCAACTCGTGATGCGGAGGAGGCTCTGGCGGCTGTCTACCTGCCTGCAGCAGCAATAGGCCGCTGTTGACAACGCCATCCAGGCCGTCACCGCCACTGGACTCGACACCAAGGACGCGTGGCCTGGGCCGTTATCAACGCTCTGACCGGGCGGGCGGAAGCAGCGCATCCCACTCAACCTGGCTGGCGATACTCCGGATGAGCGCAGAAATGAGCTGCGCGAGTTCTTCGCCGCCATCAACGCGCCGCCGCCCCCGCTGCCAAATGATTTGAGGCTGCCGCCGGGGACGCCATTGCCGGCAGAGGAGAGTTTGAACGTATCCCCAGTCAGCACAGCCGATGTTTTGATGCTCGCCCTGAGGACTCCGGGCGGCAAAGCGCTGGGTCCGGACGAGGGGCCCATCGAGGCGCTGCGACTACACTGTGTGGCCAGCGATGTGATGAAAGCATGCGGTGTGCTGAACCGCGTGCTTTTTAGTGAGGCGGCACCCAACGAATGGACCACGGCGCACATCGTCGCTATTCCGAAGAAGCCGGGCACAACCCTGCTTGAGGAGCACCGAGGTATCTGCCTGCAGTCCTGAGCTGCGAAGCTGTTTAACCGGATACTGCTATCGCGGTTGCAGCCCGTGCTGGATCCGTACCTGCGTCCTGAGCAGAACGGCTTCCCGCCCCATCGCGGCACAGTGGCGCAGATCCTGGCTCTTCGCCGAGTCATCGAGGAAGCGCGGACCTGCCAGTCAAGCCTGATTGCTCTCTTTATTGACTTCAGGAAGGCTTTCGACTCGAGAGCAGCTGATTTCCGCCGTCATGGCGCTGTATCATGTCACGAACGCTGCTGTGCTGCCACCGGACGGTCTGCCGGATTTCTTTGAGGCATCCTCTGGGGTGCTTCAGGAAGATACGCTTGCGCCGTTCCTGTTCGTTCTGATGCTTGACTGGGTGCTTGACGACGACGGCTTCCTGTTGCAGCGACGCGTGGGTCGACGCCAACCGGAAAGGCGGCTCAGCGTGCTTGGCTACGCCGATGATCTTCACCCTGCTGTCTTTGACCGTCGAGGGCGCCCAACTCCAGCTAGACCAGTTGGTGAGCGTTGCGGCGAGTTTCGGCCTGGTGGTCAACACGCAGAAGTCCGTCGTGCACTGCGTGCCGGACGACATCGAGGGCGCAATTTTCTGCCGAGGCGCCGACGGACAGGTGACGAAGCTTCCGTGCTGTCAGCAGTTCGTCTACCTCGGCGGTCTGGTGCCTGACGTTCGCGAGGACCTACGACGTCGCCGTGGACTTGCCTGGGCTGCCTTCCGCTCCGTGAGGGTTGTCCTGCAGTCCGAGGCCCTGCCCGACCGCCAGAGGGCGGCGTTGTTTCAGGTGGTGATCGAGACCGTCCTGTAGTAAAACGCCGAGACCTGGACGCTGAAGGATTCGCTCGAACAGCTGATCGGTCTGGAGCACGCTGGCCTGCTGCGCGCCGCCTTCAAGATCGGCTACGAGCGAGTCACCAATGCGGCACTCTATCGCCGCACCGACCTGTCCCGTCCCAGTGAGCTGTTGCGCCGTCGGCGACTTCAGCTGGCAAGCCATTTCATCCTAGCCGAGTTGTACTGCCCGCAGCCGATGCAGGAGGTGCTGCTGCTGCTGACGCTGCAGGCACCCTACTGGCGGGGACAGGCGCGCACTCGGCGTTTCGTCGACTGCCTGCTGGGTGATGACGACGCCCCGGACACTGCCGACGGTGCGGCCTACGTTCGCATCAGGCCTTGAAACGAGCCCTGTGACGTTGTCTGCTGACTGACTGACAACATATTTCGTTGTGTTGTTGTTGTTGTTGGGTAACCATGCAAAGGTGCACAAATATTCTAAACGGTATGCCTCAATGAATTTCACATTTACACTTTCAATGCTGCATCGATGTGTTTTCACCTAGTTGCCAGATCAGCGAGTTGACAGCCCCATAGCGGTGCAGTTGCCACGGCGAAAGCAGACACCTTAGCCGTTGTTTACCTCATAAAAGTACTCCGAGCTCTGCTAAACGAGCCTAGACGCCCCAGTCAGTCAGTCATGGACCCCCTGCTTCCCCGTCTTTCGTCTTCACAAATTACGAAATCTCCCCGCATTAGCCAAGACGCATAAGACCAAGGAGGCATTTAGCAGATAGCGGCTTCCGTCCCAGCGACCGGGCGGGGCAGGGGGCACCCAGCAACAGTTGCTGCCCAGCCGAACCCCGACCATATCACCAGCGACCTGTCCATCATTTCAGGCTGCCGAATGCCGAAAGCCGCTGCAATTTGGATTCGCGAATCCAGATGGAATCGCCGCCATTTGGACTTTTCCCCGCCACTGCGCTCGCAAGTTAGTGCTTCTGCCAGGTCCTCACATTTTTCAGCTCGGGTAATAGCGCGCTTAGCTTTGTTAGGACTAGTTTGACCAGCTTCCCTCCCTCACCGAGACCCAGCTTCCCTCCCTCACTGACAGACCCAGCTTCCCTCCCTCACTGACAGACCCAGCTTCCCCCTCCCTCACTGACAGACCCAGCTTCCCCCTCCCTCACTGACAGACCCAGCTTCCCCCTCCCTCACTGACAGACCCAGCTTCCCCCTCCCTCACTGACAGACCCAGCTTCCCTCCCTCACTGACAGACCCAGCTTCCCCCTCCCTCACTGACAGACCCAGCTTCCCTCCCTCACTGACAGACCCAGCTTCCCTCCCTCACCTCACTGACAGACACAACTTGCCTCCCTCACTGACAGACCCAGCTTCCCTCCCTCACCTCACTGACAGACACAACTTGCCTCCCTCACTGACAGACCCAGCTTCCTTCCTACACTCATAGAAAGCTCAAATGATATATTATATCCAGTTTTTATTTAGAAGCCTTTCTGCTGACAAAAATTATTCAAAAGGAGCCATTTGAACAAAACAGCAACCAAAAAAGCAACTTACACCAGGTCTTCATCATGTCCAGCTCCTTCTCTTTCATTGTCTTGAATTGAATACCGCGTGTATTTCGTTAACTGTGTATCAGCAAGGACAGGAAAATTTTTGCGCCGTGCCTGGGGCCCATGGTTTCTATTTTCTACCGTTTCCCATCCCCACCCAGTCTGGGCAGGAAAGTGCAGCACCGCTTCCCCTGCCGCGGCACAATACGATCCTCGTGCACGAATCCCCATTTGCAGATTGGGACCGACCGGCCCTTCTCGCTGCCGCTGCGGTCGCAGCAGCGCCGGTTCGATGATGGCGAACTGCTGCTGGCTGCCCCGCAGACCCCCGCCAGCCTCCAGGCCGATGGGGTGGAAAGAACTGTCATCGGGGCCAATGGGGACTCGGCTGGCAGACTGCAGCCGTGGCTGCTGCCTCCCGCAGCTGCTGCTCATCTATCTATCTATCTATCTATTTATCTATCTATTTATCTATCTATCTATCTATCTATCTATCTATCTATCTATCTATCTATCTATCTATCTATCTATCTATCTATCTATCTATCTATCTATCTATCTATCTATCTATCTATCTATCTATCTATCTATCTATCTATCTATCTATCTATCTATCTATCTATCTATCTATCTATCTATCTATCTATCTATCTATCTATCTATCTATCTATCTATCTATCTATCTATCTATCTATCTATCTATCTATCTATCTATCTATCTATCTATCTATCTATCTATCTATCTATCTATCTATCTATCTATCTATCTATCTATCTATCTATCTATCTATCTATCTATCTATCTATCTATCTATCTATCTATCTATCTATCTATCTATCTATCTATCTATCTATCTATCTATCTATCTATCTATCTATCTATCTATCTATCTATCTATCTATCTATCTATCTATCTATCTATCTATCTATCTATCTATCTATCTATCTATCTATGTATCTATCTATCTATCTATCTATCTATCTATCTATCTATGTATCTATCTATCTATCTATCTATCTATCTATCTATCTATCTATCTATCTATCTATCTATCTATCTATCTATCTATCTATCTATCTATCTATCTATCTATCTATCTATCTATCTATCTATCTATCTATCTATCTATCTATCTATCTATCTATCTATCTATCTATCTATCTATCTATCTATCTATCTATCTATCTATCTATC
>NIVC01000738.1:47500-225000 GCA_002269645.1 Macrostomum lignano | reverse complement strand
AGTATGGAAGTATGTGTTTTTTAACTAAAACATCACAAGTTCGTCAACAAAACATGGAAATATAAAAATGAAGAGATGGAATGCTAAAAAATCAGTTGCTTTGCGTTTTGTGCAAAGAAAAATTCATCTAAAAATTAAAGAATCGATAAAGTGACTGAAAAAGCAGAAATATTGTCGGAACTTTCGCTTGCTTTGGCGTTCTTCGTTACGCAGGAATTGTAATTCCAGCGCCAATATTTGGTGTTTTCCGCATCTCCTAGGCGGGCGCCATGTCTCTCTATAGTTCGCGCCCCGCTACCTTTGTTTCCGATGCAGTATTCTAAATCAGGGTGGCAAAAATTTCTGGAATTCATCGAATTTGGTTGGCGTTTAATTCAGTTTTTTGTGAAAGCGCAATTTTTTGGGGAGGGGGCGGGGCGATTGGAAGCGCGCTACCAATGATTCTGTGTACAACGCTTAAATGCAGACACGACGGCTAGCATCAGTCAGTCTACGAGACAGTCAGCAGTAGCGAACCAACAAGAGCTGCCAGTGCTTGTTTATTGTTGCATAGGACCGTTTTCACGAGAAGTAAGCTCTCTTGGACATCAGAAACGATAAGCCATGTTGCCCGCGTGCAAGGGATCTACGAGCCTTATGGAGCAAGCTGTAGATAGCCGAAGAACCGATTTGGCATTAAACATCAAAAAAAATTTAAATCGTTAATAAAAAAATACTTCATTTCGAACAAAAATGTCTTTATTGTGCCTAAAGACATTTTCGTTGTGCTTTATGTTTGTTTAACCACCTTAGAGGAAGACTTAGTAAGAAGACCACCTTTGAAAGCAGAGGAGACGCCACCAGCTCCAGGAGAGCTAGAACTGGCCACTCGCTCGAACTGGCGAGCTACAGGAAAAGACTTGGCAAAGAGACGGACGGCATCTGCAGAGGCTGCGGGCTCGAGGAGGAAAGCATCGAGCATTTCAGCGACTGCCCAGCCGCACCACTGCTCTCAGCCGCACCACTTCGCCATACGCGAACTGAAGCTACCACGTGCAGAATTTACACGGCTGAGAGCTCAAACATGCCACCGCTATCGTCAGCCCGAATAAGATTAAGCTAGCCAAAATACGAGAAGAAAATCAAGGGACACCCGCCGTGATCGAGCCACTGAAACCGGCTCCGCAAGGAAGACAAAATGCAGCACTTGGACGCCGCGCCTGCCCTAATATCAATGGCGAATGGAGAAGGCGCTATCGAGATGATTAACCGAGGAACAACATCCATTAAAGTACGAGCGAATGCCCTAGTCAGGATTGCAAGACCGCTCAGACTGCTATACATTTCTTTCCGCTTCCGAAGCCAGAAGCCTCAGTCAATCAAGTCCAAGACGAAGATCCTGACGCTTGGATCAAGGAGATCGATATCGGCGAGGACCTGTCCAGTGACCAGCGCACTCAAGTCATCGAGCTGCTAAAGAAGTATTAGAACAGCTTTTCCCAAGGACCACACGATCTTGGTCGCACCCACAACATCGTATTGAAGGACAAGGATCCTGTACACTGCCGACCCAAAGGATTCCACCACATCTCCTGCCCAAGGTGGACCAGCTGCTTGACGATCTGCTTGCCAAATGCGTGATTCGACTGAGCTTCTCCAGCTATAAAACCCCGCTGGTGATCATCCCAAAGAAGGACGGAAGCCTGAGAATCGTACAAGATTTCCGAAGCCTGAACCAGAAGTGTGAGTACTTTCGGTACCCGATTCCTAACATCCAAGAAGCATTCGCCAGAATAAGGAGGAGGCCAGCTGTTCAGTACATTCGATTTAAATAGCGGCTACTATCAAATTCCTCTGCGTCCAGAAGATCAAGACCTGACTGCCTTCGCCACGCTGCACCGCGGACAATTCGCCTACAATGGGATCGCCTACAAAAGTGTCATTGCCTATTTGGATGATGTCATTGTTTACTCCATAGATAAAAAAACTATCTGTGGTTTAGTATCTGTGGTTTACTCTAAGAAATTCACCGACCATCTACGACATATGGAAGAAGTTTTCAAGCGAGTTCAAGAAGCAAATTTAAAGTTCTAAGGAAAGAAGTGCCATTTATTTCGAGAAAGTCTAAATTATCTGGGACAACTAGTAACTAAAGACGGCATCAAGACCGACCCGGCGAAAATCGAAGCAATTCAGACTTGGCCAAGACCAAAAACAGCTCGACAACTCAAGAGTTTTGTCTGCACGCGCGCTTTCTAAATATACTAAATCTCTAAGGTTTGTATGTCCATCCTATATACTAAAATGGTCTGTCTGTGTCTATCTATCTATGTGATCGATTAGAGAAAAAATGGCTGGACTGATTTTCTTCGAACTTGCACTGTTCGATCAGAAATTTTCCCGTGACGGTACATGCATCTTGGTTAAGAAATTGCTCCATGTTAAAGCGATTAAATATTCGAAAAACATGCTTTTTTGCAAAGGTCAAGCAAACTTTTCGACTTGAAATGCATTGTAATAATGCTAGAGAAAAAACTGACTGGTTGAATTCTGATTCTGAAATAGATTGCATCATAACTGAATTGTAACTCCAACTTGAATTGCGTCACAGTATTGAAAATGCAGTGTGGAAGCGTAGCACCAGACTTGATTTAGATTGCGTAACCATATTCTCAACTTTAATTGAGACTGATACTGACTTGCCTGGGAAATTGATTATGTCATAACTGCTTCGTGAGTGAGTGTTGAATTATATAAGTGCTACAATTTCATTTATAAATTCGATAAGAGCTAGCCTAGATGTGAACAGACTGGACTGCAAATGCAGCGACCTGGGTTCGAATCTTAGTAGTGAAAAGTTTTTTATTAAAAGCTTTTATTCAAGGACAAATGAAGGACAAAAGGCGTCATGTAAAAAATCATTGAAGCGTCATGTAAAAAATCATAGAAGCGTCATGAAACAATCATAGCAGCGTCATGTAAAAATCATAGAAGCGTCATGTAAAAATCATAGAAGCGTCATTTAAAAAATCATAGAAGCGTCATGTAAAAAATCATAGAAGCGTCATGTAAACAATCATAGAAGCGTCATGTAAAAAATCATTGAAGCGTCATGTAAAAAATCATAGAAGCGTCATGTAAAAAGCATAGAAGCGTCATGTAAAAAGCATAGAAGCGTCATATAAAACTCATAGAAGCGTCATTTAAAAATATCATAGAAGCGTCATGTAAACAATCATAGAAGCGTCATGTAAAAAATCATAGAAGCGTCATGTAAACAATCATAGAAGCGTCATATAAAAATCATAGAAGCGTCATGTAAACAATCATAGAAGCGTCATGTAAACAATCATAGAAGCGTCATGTAAACAATCATAGAAGCGTCATGTTAAAAGCATAGAAGCGTCATGTAAAAAGCATAGAAGCGTCATATAAAACTCATAGAAGCGTCATTTAAAAAAATCATAGAAGCGTCATGTAAACAATCATAGAAGCGTCATGTAAAAAATCATAGAAGCGTCATGTAAAAAATCGTAGAAGCGTCATGTAAAATATCATAGAAGCGTCATTTAAAAAAGTCATAGAAGCGTCATGTAAAAATCGTAGAAGCGTCATTTAAAAATCATAGAAGCGTCATGTAAACAATCATAGAAGCGTCATGTTAAAAATCATAGAAGCGTCATGTAAAAAATCATAGAAGCGTCATATAAAAATCATAGAAGCGTTATTTAAAAAATCATAGAAGCGTCATGTAAACAATCGTAGAAGCGTCATTAAAAATCATAGAAGCGTCATGTAAACAATCGTAGAAGCGTCATATAAAAATCATAGAAGCGTCATTTAAAAATCATAGAAGCGTCATGTAAAAAATCATAGAAGCGTCATGTAAACAATCATAGAAGCGTCATATAAAAATCATAGAAGCGTTATTTAAAAAAATCATAGAAGCGTCATGTAAAAAGCATAGAAGCGTCATGTAAAAAGCATAGAAGCGTCATGTAAACAATCATAGAAGCGTCATGTAAACAATCATAGAAGCGTCATGTAAACAATCATAGAAGCGTCATGTAAACAATCATAGAAGCGTCATTTAAAAATCATAGAAGCGTCATGTAAAAAATCATAGAAGCGTCATGTAAACAATCATAGAAGCGTCATGAAAAAATCATAGAAGCGTCATGTAAAAAGCATAGAAGTGTCATGTAAACAATCATAGAAGCGTCATGTAAACAATCATAGAAGCGTCATGTAAACAATCATAGAAGCGTCATGTAAACAATCATAGAAGCGTCATGTAAAAAATCATAGAAGCGTCATGTAAAAAGCATAGAAGCGTCATGTAAACAATCATAGAAGCGTCATGTTAAAAATCATAGAAGCGTCATGTAAAAAATCATAGAAGCGTCATGTAAAAAAATCATAGAAGCGTCATGTAAAAAGCATAGAAGCGTCATATAAAACTCATAGAAGCGTCATTTTAAAAAATCATAGAAGCGTCATGTAAACAATCATAGAAGCGTAATGTAAAAAATCATAGAAGCGTCATGTAAACAATCATAGAAGCGTCATGTAAACAATCATAGAAGCGTCATGTTAAAAATCATAGAAGCGTCATGAAAAAATCATAGGAGTGTCATGAAAAAATCATAGAAGCGTCATGTAAACAATCATAGAAGCGTCATGAAAAAATCATAGAAGCCTCATTAAAAACTAATGAAAGTGTCATTTAAAAAATTAAGAAGCATCATGGTAGAATAAAAGAAGCATCATGTCAGACATGAAGGGTGTCATTTAAAAATTAAATGCAGCTATAGTGCTGGGCTGGGGAGAAAAAACTGAGACGTCAAGGCTCACAGAGAATAACTGAGATTATAGGGGGGGGGGTTTCTGAGATGTCAAAGCAAACGTCAGAAGCTACTTCAAAGTTCATGTACTTTACTCAATTTTTTTATTACATTCTTTGTTGGCTCGCCACAGGGGGGGGCGCTGATAGAAGAAGAGTCATGTAAAAAATAAAAGTAGCACTATGTATGCATAAAAGAAGAGTCATGTCGAAGTTAAAAGATTCCTTTGGGAATTGCTACGATGTCAAAGCTTGGTGGAAATCGTTATGGTGCTGTGATTCTTAAAGAAGGAATCACTAAAATGTCAAGGCTTAGGGGAGAAGAATTGCTGAGATTCAAGGCTTTAGGTTGGGTTAAAGTTAGGTTTAGGTCAGGTGTGGGTTGAGGGTTATATTTTATCGGGTTTCAAGGTTAACGGGGGGGTTTTAGATTTCAAGGTTTATGGAGGCCATCGCTGACATGTCAAGGCTTACGGGGGGAATAGCTGACATGTCAAGGCTCACGGGGGTATAAATGAGATTTCAAGGCTAAAGTCAGAAGCTACATGTAGTTTATTGAAAACTTTTAATTACATTACTTGATGCCTCCTCATTGGAGGGATCGCTGATAAAAAAAGCGTAATGTAAAAAATAAAAGAAGCTTCATGTCGAAGTGAAGAGATGCATTTGGGAATCCCTACGATGTCGAGGCTTGCAGGGAATCGCTATAATGCTGTAGTAGTGCAATAATGACTCTTAGAGAGAATTACTGAAATGTCAATGCTTTAGGGTTAGGTTAGGGTTAGGGTTAGGTTAGGGTTAGGGCTAGGGTTAGGGTTAGGGTTAGGCTAGGGTTAGGGTTAGGGTTAGGGTTAGGGTTAGGCTAGAGTTAGGGTTAGAAGGTTGACAGATATTTTTAGATTTCCAAGGCTTATTGGGGGCATTGCTGAGATGTCAAGGGGGGAAGTTGATATGTTAAAGCTTGTGGGGGGGGGGAATTACTGACATTTCAAGGCTGACAAGTTTTGACAGGAGATTTTTTAAGATTTCAAGGATACCTGTAGCTTATTAAAAAAACGTGTATTGCATTTCTTTGGCTCCCCAACGGGGGGCGTAGATTGCTAGTATTATGCTAAATTTGTACCTGGCTACGCAGAACTAGCAGCTCCGCTCCATGATTTAAGTAAGGAGAAGAAGATTCCTATCCGATTTGCCGGGCAGGAATGTGAAAGAAATCTTCAATCCTTTTAGTGTAAAAGAAACAGCGCGTTTTTGCCATAGACAACTGAATATATTTTAGCGGAAACATTGAATAAACTATAGACAATTAAAGAACACAAAATACTTATTAACCAGTTAGTACGTTATGATGGATGGTATTTTCATTTTGTCAAAGTTAATATAGTAAACTAATAATTAGAAAATACAGTATAGCGCGAAAAACTTACGAGATTAGCCATTCAGTACGTTAGGATGACGTTTTTAAATTTACATTTAAATCGTGAACAAATTGCTAACAAAAACTAGTCTTGTGTGAGTAATGACTCACCTGCAAATGTCTGGTCAATCACTCACTTATAGTAAAATTGAAGGTACAATTATTAAAAGGCCCAACCAACTGTCGAGGCTGGCCAGTTAGAGCACCCGTCGCCGTCGCACCTCCTGACACGTTGGGAGATCCCGGATTGGCACTGACAGTCGGAACCGTGGCCGGAGCATCGCAGATCTGAACACTATCAATGCGATTTTCCGGTTGAAGACACTCACTGAGACAATTGGATAGCTTCTGCTTCTTCTCGGAACTGATCCTCTTTGTGTAACGTTGTACTACAGACTCGGCGCGCTTGTGTCCAGTTACAGCCTGAATGTCTTGGACAGAAACTTGGACAGTTAGTACTTCTATTTTAATAAAATTCAAGATATTTAGCAGAGAAAACTGAAATTACAGTAAACTTGAGACATATACGAAGCATTAACCCGTGATTTTTACCACAGACATCGGCAGCGGGCAAGAAATGAAAATTCGAAAGGATTCACACTCAAATGTATGGAGTTACCATAGACCGGGCAGGAAATGGCGTTTCTGCCCGCCCTTGCAAATTAGGGTAGGAATAGCGATACCATAGACCTTGTGAGGGCAGAAAGATGGAGAATCCGAGGGCCGCTTCGAGGGCACCCGCCGGCGACGAAGCCGAGGCCATCAGCCAGCCGTTACGAGGACTCGCAGAGGTCACCCACCAGTTTCAGTAGCCTGACATGTTGCCCTACTAGGAGCCGCCGACTACTAGCTGGAGACGACGAGGTCAGCGACCACAGTGCAGCCAAAGACGACCGCTGCCATCCAGTTCGCTGCCCGGAGTTCAAGAAGGAGGTGAGGTTCAGCATCGACGCTGACAGCACTGCCTCATCATCCTCATCTGCTAACGAATCAGGAGTGAGTGACAGTGACGCCGAATCCACCGACGAGGATCGACCTTCGGGCACATCAACAACACGGCAACCGGTTCAAGTAGCGATCATGCGGAGGGAGCTCCAGACCCCGAACGATGCCGCCACAGCCGAAGCCGCCCCAACTAATCTGACTGATCGACGCCGAACTCTAAATCTAACAGATCACATCCCGAGGCCAGTCACTCGCGAGGAGCTCAAGACTCATCAGCGTGCTGGCTCCGCCATCGCCATGATGATTAACCTACTAGAAAGTCGACAACCAAGGCCGCCGCTGAATCAGCGACTAAACATGACGCGAGACAAGCGAAATTTATTAGCGTTCTATGAACAATTAGAAATCCGAGACGATGGACTGCTGGTGATACATCTTGACGATGTCGGCGAGGAAGAGACAGCGTGAATCGTCCTGCCGAGGAGTCTTGACGCCACCGTGTTCGCCGACCTGCGTGGTTCGCCCTACTGCGGACACATTCGCCGAGACCTCACCATTGCTAAAGTGCGCGAAAGGTTCTGGCGACCTGCCCTGGCCAAGGCAGTGTCCGACTATGTCGCTTCCTGCCAGACCTGCACTCAGAGCAAAGGACGGCGACGTATTCCGGCGCATGTACAGTTGTTCCCGGTTTGCGAAATCTATGGGCGATGCGCAATCGACATCCTGGGCCCCACTGGAGATCCGACAGACCGAGGCAACAAGTACATACTGACCTACGTCGACACTACGTCAAAGTACCCCTTCGCCTTTGCCATGAAAAATCAGCGTGCCAAGACGATAATAACTCTTCTAAAGGAACAAGTGTTTCCGATCACTGGAATCCCGGCGTGGATTCACTCCGATCAAGGAAAACAGTTCACAGGGCACGAGTTCCGACATTTCTGCGAAGTCTATGGCATTCGGCAGACTACGACGCCGCCATTTTCGCTCTGGGCTAATGGACAAGCTGAATCGTGCAATAAGAACATCAAGAAGGTGCTCACTTGTCTCCTCGAAGATCATCAGCAATGGGACAAGATGCTGCCAGCCGCTTTGACCGCCCTAAGATCAGCCGTCAATCGTACTACTGGTTTCTCGCCGCACTATGTCGTCTACGAAGTGCCCTACCGATATCCTATCGACAACACCCTAGACCGCCTGGACGTATCGGCTGATCTCCCAGAGTACATTGCCAAGCATCAGCGCAGACTGGCCGAGACCGAGCGAATTGTACGACAGTGACTGAGGACTGAGATCCAGCGCCGAGAAGAGTACTATGAAAACCGACCGAAGCCCGTGGAATTGCAGCCCGGAGATCTTGTCTGCCTGGCCAACCCGAAGCTCGAATTGGGAGAGCTGCCTAATAAATTCCACCGGCCGTACAAGAGTATGTACAAAGTCGTCAGAAAGGTCGGCGAAGTAGCCTACTGGATCAAGCCGGCAACCGCCCGACGAGGACGCCCGGCTGAGATGTTGGTACATCGTAACAACATTATCAAGGTGCCGCAAATGATGGCAGACCGACCACAGGAGCCGCCACGCAAAACTGAGCGGCTAATGCTGCCCTACGAGTCGAGTGATGACAGCGAAGTCGATCCAGCCGATCAGCCCGCTCCAGAACAGCCAGCCGCAACCCAGCACGATCTGCGAGGCAGTCAGCTGTTCGAGCCAAGCTTGCGCCATCCTGAGGTGCTCGCCGAAGGCGACCCGGATCTGCCTGACATCGGCATGGAGGTGGAATTCTTAAAGGTATTTACCAGCGAATTTAATGTTGCGCCTTGTAATTAGCTAACGTTGCGCATTACTATTAGTAGTCCGGTCTGCGAACGCATTTTAATTTTATTGCCGGTGAAACTTGCTCTGCACCTGCTAATGTGCTGAAAGTCATTTATTTTTTTCTCAAATTTTTTCTGTTTCCTTATGCTTTCAGGACAAAAGCAAAGCAAAGTTTCAATGTACTTTTAATGTGACCTTATGCTTGAGGGCGAAAACAGTTAATTTCTGTCGTTTCCTTATGATTTCAGGAAAAAAAGCGGCATTTTCTCAATTTTTCTGTTTATTTATGCTTAGGGATAAAAGCAGTTGTACATTTTGGTGCCCATGCTTAATTTTGTGCTCATATTTTATCCAACGCTACACTAAGTCTGCACCCCTAAGCTCTGATATTTAGCCTTTGGCTTGATGGTAAAAGACTGCACCAAACGCGACATTATTTATCCGCATGCGATACAGTATACCATTGCTCAATTAATTTCATTTTGCGAAACCCCTTTATTTGTAAACTTTCCTAGCACACTGTCAAAGAACGGAGAGTCTCCCATCGCTTCCTTATGCTTTCAGGAGAAAAGCACTGAATTATTTGTGAAACTTTCAGTCCCAAATCACAACCTGAAGGTTTCTCTTCCCAATTTTTTTTCAAACTATTTTGCTAAGGTGCCCAGCAATCTTTTGCCCCGTTTGGGACAAGCGGACCTTTGCACTAAGCCTGGTCCTCAGCGGAGGGCATCTAAGGTGAACCGACCCCCATGTTTATTCTTTGTTCTGATCATGCCAAGCCTGGGAAATTTTGTTAGGGCCTCTCGTTCGGCTCTGTTCCCAGTGTCTACGCGAGAATGCTGCCCTTATGTAGTATGAGTGAGTGAGTCATGAGTGAGTGAGAGAATGCTGCCCTTATGTTTACGCGATATTCAGCCCCCCTTTCTAACCGCCAACCCGTTTCGTGTGAGCCGTTTAAGGCGCCCCATTCCTTTCATTCTACTGGGACCCTTGCCGCGCGGTTATCTATCTGTTTTATTACTCCTTGATTTCACTCACCCACGCCACCTCTGAGTGCCGCAGTAGAGTTCATGGGGGTGACGGCCCCTAGCTTTGTCCATCTGATGGCTGGTATTTAAGGCCCCATTTCCTAACTTGCTTATTGAACCTGTTTTTCGTTTCTGCTCTGCGGACTAATTTGCCTATAGTTTTAAGCAAGTCCGGTCTCGACCCAGTTTTCTCTCAATCGCCATGTCGGATTATCCGATGATTAACGGCGCCGGTTCACCATCCGCGCTATTAGACGCTGAAGCCCGTGACCGTGAGGAACCGCCACGACACCCGGCGCTGCTAGACCAGATTGACCTCGCCGGCGCTTTCCCCGAACCGCCCGTCGTACAAGCGCCGTCAAATAGCCCAAGCTCCTGGCTGAACGAGTTTTTGGACGCGGCCCCGTTGGCGCCAAGGGAGGCTGTGCTGGATACTGAATGTGCGCAGCAGCTGTCAGAGCTGCTACTTTGGGAGCTAGATGACAGAGACGGAGCTCATCACACGAGCGATTGCCGTAATTGGAATGACCTGGCCCGGCAATACGGACCGGCAACCGCGGTATGGGCTATCGAGATGGCAGCTGTCCTACTCTGCTCGCGGGTCCAAGCTGAAACCTCAGGCGCCCAGTTGGGCCTCATTAGCGCCATCATAGGCCTGGGGGTAGAGTACGCCGCCGCCCTAGGACGAGGCGTGCCGCCAGTCATCATTCAGCTGTGCCGCCAGGGCCGCCTTGCCAGCACGGCCGGAGCTGACCGCGAAGCCCGCCCATCTGGCCGCGGCAGACGCGCCTCTCGCGGACGGCGACAGTAGCATCCGGAACGCCTGGCTTCTTCGCCAAGCGCGCGGTGCCACCGCGCATGTGGTAGGGCGAGCTACCACTTGAGCGATCGGCAGTCAACAATGACGTATTTTCTTTCCGGTGTATGGCCCTTTTTGTGGTCCTCTCAGTCCCCTTGTTGGCCCATCCCTTGCCCCTTCCGTTGGCCCGTCCGTTGGCTTTTCTTTTCCACCCTTTGGTTTGCCTGGGGTTTTGTCCCGTTTTTCCGTTTTCCGATCCGTTGCCCCGTCCTTCGCCCCACCCTTTGCCCCCTGCGGGAGTACGACGTTTGCTTGCGGGAAGTTTGCTTGCCGAACTTTGCTTGAAGGAATTTTGCTTGCCGAACTTTGCTTGCCAAACTTTGCTTGCCAAACTTTGCTTGCGGGATTTTGCTTGCTGAAGTTTGCTTGCCGAACTTTGCTTGTAGGAACTTTGCTTGCAGGAACTTTGTTTGCAGGAACTTTGCTTGCAGGAACTTTGCTTGCAGGAACTTTGCCTGCCGAACTTTGCTTGCAGGAACTTTGCCTGCCGAACTTTGCTTGCAGGAACTTTGCCTGCCGAACTTTGCTTGCAGGAACTTTGCCTGCCGAACTTTGCTTGCGAAATTTTAATCACACAATCGCAAGGTTTTAACTTGCAGAATTATTTTCTTGTTTGCTTGCTTGTTTTGATTGCTTGTAAAGTTGGTCAGTCAATTATTACTTACTACAGATGCTTTGCAAGTGGATTCTTATCAGGGTCGACGTAAACTGACTTGACACTATAAAAGCTTTGAAACTAGGCTTATAGAGTTTCATTCTAAGAATTTAGTATATAGAATGCTTAGAGATTTAGTATAGGTATTTAGACATAGGAATCGGTAATAGTATAAATCTTTGTAGTTTCTGATTTCAGCACGATTGAGCAGGTATGATAATTGCAGTGATGCTAACGTATAATAATGCATATACTAATAATATTTTAGTATATAAAATGTAATTAATAATCCGCCATACCCTCATACAAAATCATAACACTATAGGCGACTTCCACGAATCTTAGAAAATGAAAATTAGAAATACAAGAGCTCAATAATAGGTTCTTCAAGGTTCCGCAAACTTTGGCTGGCAAACCTCGCAAGCAAATTTCCTGCAAGCAAAATTCGGCAAGCAAAGATCGGCAAGCAAAGTTCGGCAAGCAAAGCTCGGCAAGCAAAGTTCGGCAGGCAAAATTCCGCAAGCAAAGTTCGGCAAGCAGACTTGGGCAAGCAAAATTCCGCAAGCAAAGTTTGGCAAGCAGACTTCGGTAAGCAAAATTCCGCAAGCAAAGTTCGGCAAGCAGACTTCGGCAAGCAAAATTCCGCAAGCAAAATTCCGCAAGCAAAATTCGGCAAGCAGACTTCGGCAAGCAAAATTCCGCAAGCAAAATTCGGCAAGCAGACTTCGGCAAGCAAACTTCTCGCAAGCAAATTTCATAGGCCCGCCCCCTGCCCCATCCGTCGCCCCATGTGTTGCATTTTTTTCTGGTTATGCCATTCATTAATATTTTTATATAAAAATAGCAGGTTATGCTATGCTATTTTTATGCTATTTAGCCCGGTTTAGGCCGCACCATTTTCAAACCTTGTTTAGTGTTCGTATTAGTTCTCGTTTTCTCGTACGTGCTACTAGTGTTTAGTTTAGTTTATTTGTTTGATTCGGTAATACCACCGGACCTTATTAGCTTGCTCCCTATTTATTAACAAATAACCATTCTTATCCAGCACCTCGGCCCAGCCGGATTATTCTTTTGTCCGTAGCCTGCGTTCGGATAATATTATTACTATTATTATCATTAATAATTGCTATCATCAATACCAGCTCAAGTAGTCTCTGTGACGGCCAATAAAACATTTAACTCATTCTATTCAATTAATTAATCGCAGCCCCGATAGTTTATCTTGAGTCATTTGCCCAGTGGGGCGTAAAATAACCAAATCAAATCTCAACTCCGAACGAGCTCTGAGATCTCAACGTTCCGTAATACGAAATTACGGTGGTGGCAGCGCTACTCTACGATAGTAAGCAACTAAGTGATTCAACGTACATTGAATGAACCTACGGTGTCTGAGGACCCAGCTGAACGACGGTGCCTGCTAAAGACCGCTCGACCTCGAACACGACTACCCTCCCCTCGGAATTGGGGACCCGGCAGTCGGAGTATCAAAGGAGAAAATCAACCTGATCAAATTCGTGCAGCTTTCCGGCTTTACGAGTGCCAAGTTACGGACGGCGGCAATTTGAAGTTGAGATTTTTACGAGAATCGTTTCAAGACCGCCGACAGAAAATAATATTAGCTTTCTTTTCTTTTCTCCGTCCCACCTCAATTCACATTCATATGAATATACATTATACTAGAGTTGTTGTTGAATTTTGCATTGAGCTAACAAAGTGTCGGCATTTGCCAATAATTGCCTTAACACATGGCTGCTGCTTAAATGCATCTTGCACAATTAGATACAGCTCAAATAAGCTGTACAGCTCACGCATTGTGTAAGATTTTTTAAGAAATTGGAATCAGCTGCAGCACCATTGGCTGAATAAGGTAGCATTGTGCGCACTGCCTTTAGCGTGTTAAGTAGCATTGTCAGTAACAATTGCTATTTTTTTATTCTTAATTTCTTAATACTTCAGTCAGTGAGAATATCACTTAGGCCTAGCACACTTGCAATGTTAGAATAAGTATGAATTTCAGTCAAATATTGCATAGGCCTAGCTAGTTTTGTGCTGAATCTCTCTAGCCTGCAGACTAGCTTGGCTACTGTCATTGCAACAATCAGCCTTGGAGACTAAAAGCATTTCTTCTTTGATTCTATAAACTAGCCTATGAATCTAAGGAAAGACAAGCCCTTTTTTTCTGACAGTCTGACCAAATGTCACATAATTGCCATTGAGGTCAAGTTGACAAGCTGCTACTTGACATTCTTTTTGGCATAGTTGTATAGGCCTATATCATTGAGCTTTTTGTTGTAAAATTTTTCAAACTTAATAATTATATCTTGACTTAGGGCCTTAGGCTAGTCATGTATATAATTTTTATTAGGCCTTGAAATCCTGCCTTTTGAACCATAGTCTATAGTTGACCATCTAGCAAAATCTAATAATCCTATACTAAGTGGCTGCCTTGCAGCATCATCATATTGTAAATCAGAATTTGTTACATAATTCAAATTCCTATCAATCCCTATCATTATCAAGCTAACTTGCCAATGGCAGAATTAGTTAGGCCTAGGTTGACATGGGATATCTAACAAACTATTGAATGGCTGCCACACTCTGGATCATATAGTATTTGCCCAAAAAATTAGGTATGCATTGGCCTTGTATGCTAAAAGTAGATATGCATAGTTGGTGTGTATCACTCTAAGAAAATAATATGCATGCACACTTGGCATGCATTATAAAATCACATTGAAGAATTATTGTGAAATAGAAAAAGGATAAAAAATCATTTTAAACATAAATTTCAAGTCTTTTGGGTTTTTTAACAAAGCATTTTTTAAGTAATAAAGCATTTAAGCAAATCTTTGCCTATATCAATTTTTTACTATAAATAATGTCGCCAAACAGCAAAAAATTCACTAAATTATATGCCAAAGGGATCTATTATTCAATTTAAAAGGATCATTTATATTGTTTTATTATTATGTTTTATAAATAAACATTATTTATTTCTATAATATTGCTAGTGATATAGTTTTGAGAATAGTCATATACTCATTTTTTGGCATGCATTTATAATTATTAAATTTTTGTTAGGGTGTACACCTAGCATAATCTAGACTATGGAATGGCTAGCAACCTACTGACTCCTTAAGAACCAGTGATTGTCTATGGGGCTAGTGATTCATCTATGCATCTACAATACTATGCTAATGACCAATATATTGATAATATTGCTTAGGCTTATATAGCATACTATAGTCAGGTATTTATGCATAAGGATTTGTTCTTTGAAGCATCAAAGCTATCCATATAGCAGATTGTCATATCTTGTGTATTGGTGGGCACCACAAGCAAAATAGTCTGAGTGCTGCATTTAGACAGGTATTGGCTAGCAGGTTATAGTCAGACTGGCAAAACTTTATTCGCAATATGTATGCCTAGGTGCTAGAGGACCATCTAGTCTAGCTTGGTAGCCTTAGTGTTGATATAGAAGTTGACAAATCTTACCTTATGCACCGTAAGTTCTATCAAAAAGCCCTCTTACCTAGTCAGTAGACTCAGTAGATGCCTAGCATGGCAAATTATAGTTCAACTAAGTGTATGAATCGTATGATAGTAGTTATTCTAGACTACAAGGTTACTACCATGCTCTCTATCATTGCGCATTATGTCCTACTAGGGTTGCATCATAATAAATGGCTAGCAGGCATACAACTCATTGCCAAACTACTTGACAGTCAACCATCACTATATTTTGTTGACCCAAATGTATCACATATTTACACAAACCTCTTTAAAGGAACTTAGGCCCAAGTAAAATTCAAATTTTGTTGCTTGCATGGAACTAGCAATGCATTGTTTGCCACATATCTATTGGAATTTCTTGGATGCCAGCTTTATCTTATCAACACTTTTGGCCATATGCTATACTAGATTACCCAGTATTACCCTTGCTAAATTTTGACACGAGTTTAGACACTCATTGTATCATTGTTTCTAATTCATTATTCCATTGTTTCCCATAATTTTGCATCAATCTGAAATAATAAACTTTGAAACTTCAAATTATTAGAAATTGTTAGGAATTGCTAGAGAAAAAAGAAAGTGCTAAAAACAAAGTTGTTAATTTTATTGTTTTAATAGCTTGGAAGATATCCAAACATGCTAAAGTCAACTTTTCAAATGAAAAAAAAAGAAAAAATATTGAAAAAATAGTACAATGAACAATTCAAGAATAATGCCAAACTTTGCAATATAATAAAGGAATGTATCCTTGTCATGAAATTAAATGATACTATATTGTCCATTTCCTAATTGTCTCAATGCTTTGCTAAATGCCAATATAGGATGTTTTTATTGACTAACTGCTTGTTTTATCATGACTTAAAATTTAAATATGCAACTTTTTAATTTAACAATTTACTTTGTATTAGGCCTAGACAATGCCAAAATAAATAATAAATAAATAGTTTAATTACAAAAAGGCCACCATAGTTCTATACTATAGCAACCTTTAGCCTATGAGATGATTAGCTATATAAGTAGCCCAAGAAGCTTATAGTGCTATATCATATTGGCTTTGGACTTAGTTAGTATTGGGATAGGAAGAGATACCAGCTATCAAATTTGCAGTCTCAGAATATGAGTCTGCTCTGCCAAGAGGCTAATCAGTGTAAAAATGTTCATGCAAATATCAATATGCTTGCATTGAATAGAGTGTCAACTTTTAATAGCATTATTCTATCAATCTATTGCTATGCTAATAGCAACTTTATAGACAAGACTAGGTATGATAGCCATATCTATGTCTAGTCAATATACAAGGGTGTCCAAAAAGTAGTGATACTTTTAACCGTAGCTCTCGTTCTATAGCTTCCTGTGATTTAAAATTTTATGAATTGATAGCGGCAAATCTCTTCTACAGACTGCTTTTTTAATTTTTAAAATTGATACCAGAGAACAAAAGTTATACCCATGAAAGTAACAGTACCTGTATCATAGAGTTACACAAACTATATCAAAATTAGTTGACTTTTGCACTTATTCATTAAGAAGGCATCGATAAATGTCTTGTTTAAGCAATACCAAAGCCCAATTGCAAAATGATGCTCATTGTGACTAACTGAAATCTGTCTATGGACAGAATCATGCGCAGAAAAATAAAGCATTAAATTCATTACTTTACTTGCAAACAGAGGAGCTTGCATTTTGCAATTGATTTCATTGCCCATACTCGACAACACACATGGATGTGCACTCAGTTGTTGCTCAGCAAAGTACTATCTTCACTCTTTGGGGTGCTGGCCATAGTGCCTCAGAAATTCACGCAAAACTTTGCTCTGCGCATGGATCCTCTGTGGTCAGCAAAATGATAGTTTATCGATAGATGGAGCAGTTCAGTGAGGGAAGGACTGACTTGGCAGATCAGCATCGGACGGGGCAGCCATACGTTCATCAACCTGATGTACTGGCAGACTCCATTCTGGATCTTCTTGACAAGGACTCCCAAATGACCATTAGAGAGATCACTGATAGGTTGGACAAGCCTATAATTTGTGTAACTCTATGATATAGGTACTCTTACTTTCATGGGTATAACTTTTGTTCTCTGGTATCAATTTTAAAAATTAAAAAAGCAGTCTGTAGAAGAGATTTGCCGCTATCAATTCATAAAATTTTAAATCACAGGAAGCTATAGAACAAGAGCTACAGTTAAAAGTATCACTACTTTTTGGACACCCCTCGTAATTACATAGCTCAGTCAATTATAGCATTGTTGCCTATGGTCAGAGTGCTTTAAATGTAGCTTTTATCTTTCCAAATGGCAGATATAGTAGTGCTTCAAGTTGGCAACACAATATTTGCATAGCTATGTCTAATAGAATATGCTTAAATTAGAGCTAATAGCTCAATGTGATTATAGATAGCTTGGTGAAATACACAGCTATTGACAATGATCTTTAAGAATGTTTGAGAATGTACTTGTTATGTTGCTGCCTCAAAGTCTATTATAGTATGCATCATATGTGGAACCAAGCAAGCATTTCAAGGAGCCAAATATAGCCACATAATCTAGTTTTGCTTAACTAGACATATTAAAAATTGGCTAGAAGACTGATGCACTATATACTACTAGCTTGAATACCATGAGTGCTATATAGCCATATGAATATCTCCTTGAAAACATTAAATATACCACTATGGTTCAAGGAACCATTGGGTGCAATGGCCAAGTGCTATTAGCTGTTCCTTTCTTGAAATAATTTGCCTCTTGCCTATGCATGCAATAGGCACATTTGCATATAGAAATAGTTGTGGGATATTGTCTCTAGTTAGCTTAAATACAAATATTGGTAGGTGCTAATTCTGGTCTTTCTGTTGAAGTCAATTGGCTTGGCCTGCCAGGTGCTTTATATATGGCACTTGAAGATAGAATTCATCAATATGACTACTGACAGCTTCCTCTACAATTGCTTTTGCCAACATATACTTTTCTCTCTTGCATCTTGCTTTACTTTTTGAGCAATCTGTTTGCATAGAACACTATCTGCATTTGCTCGCAGTTATATCTGTGGATAATATTTATCATATGGGGAATCCCTGATGCTGCCATTGTACTGAATAGTGTTGTTGCTAACCATACATTTCTAGTATTTCAAACATCTGTTTTCTCCATTGCATCACATCCTAGTATATATCCATAGGAGGAAACAAGATCTCTTTGCTATATGGCTCCATGTTGCTAGCTGGAGATTTCAGCCTTAGTATTAGCCTCTGTCTTAGCATCAGCCTTAGCATAGCCTTTGCCTTAGAATCAGACTTAGCATCTACCTTAGCATTGGCCTCTACCTTAGTATTAGCCTTAGCATCAGCCATTGCAACAGCATTGGTCTTTGCCTCTGCCCCTGTCTCTGCCTTGAATTGTGTACAAATATAATTGAAGTTTTCTTCTTTTTATTAGATGACAATAGTCTAGTAATGAGACACTTGAAATTTTGTTAAGGTTGATTAAAGGACTTTTATAAGCTTTTCACAATATAACATATTGTATTATTGGTGAAAATGCGTATAATATGTTATATCAAATAATTAAATATAATCCTTATCTGTAACTTGTATTAACTCAATGCTTAGGAAGGCAAAAATTAATAATATATTGCTGCTAGGCTTATGCAAGGCAGTAGTCCCTGGGCTTATGCTTGATAAATATAGCCCATAAGGAAGGCTAGTCTTAATTATGCAATTTATTGTATGCTAGTTTACCTATAACTATTTTAAAATGTTACTTTTAAGTTGATAATAGCAATCAAACTATAAACTATGATTGCTAAAGCCAATAGATCTTTTAATAGGCCTAATGGGAAAAATTGAAAGACAATTCTTTCAAAAACAAAGTACTATATTATATATATTATACTATATATTATACTATATTTAATATTAGCAATTAAAAAAATTATTTCTGTTTTTATGCTTGTATTGCTTGTGAGTATCTCAAGCTTAGGACTTGAACTCACTTAAGGATCCTGGGGAGATAAATAGGTGTTGCAAAAAAATCCATTTTTTACTTTTAACTTTAACTATTGGATATTGCAACCATATTTTTGACAAAATCCCACTTAGACATTGGGGGCACCTAGGTCATGTCCTGACTTTCCTCACGAATTTCATCACTGCTTGATAGTCTTGATCTGGTTATGGCTCATGAGTTTCTGTTAAAATGTGGAGAATCTAAAACAGTTTAAAATTTCAATTCTGGTGTTTTTGAATTTCATAAAAAAGATTTTGGAAGCACTTCCTCCCTGTTAAGAAAGTTTAAGTGCTTTTAAAAATTATGATTAGTCGTAACAAAAAGATGATTTCTGGATGACTTGACATTTTTAGTAGCATATAGACCGTACATTTAAAAGTTTACTGTAAATTTGAAAACTAATAAAAATATTTCACTTTCAATGGTCTGATGTTCCTAATATTAGTAGCATCGACAGATTATGGGAGCAGATATTCACAGGAGCTTCTCGAATTCATGTCAAGTGCCAAAGCCAGCACCTAATTGAACCAGTAGCAGCGGCAGCGATGTCAGCAACAGCAGCAGGCGGCTGGGTTCTGTACCGGGACCGGCCCGACTGGGCGGACGTGACCCCGCTGAAGCAGGACGAGTCCGAGCGCACGGTGCTGCGCATCGCCTACACTGAGAAATTCTCCGACGTGCACGACTACCTGCGCGCCTGCATGCGGGCGGATGAGCGCTCGCAGCGGGCCCTGGCGCTCACCGCCGACGCCATCGAGCTGAACCCCGCGAACTACACCACCTGGAGCTACCGGCGAGCCATCCTGGCCAGCCTGGACGGCGACATGGAGGCGGAGATGAAGCTGGTGCGCGGCATCATCCTGCGCAATCAGAAGAACTACCAGGTCTGGTACCACCGGCGCTGGGTGGCCACGAGGCTGTCGGGGGCTGACGGCACCTCGGAGCTGGAGCTGACTGGTGAGGGTTGCTGATATTGGCTGTGTGGGTTGCTGACTGCACCTCGGAGCTGGAGCTGACTGGTGAGGGTTGCTGATATTGGCTGTGTGGGTTGCTGACGGCACCTCGGAGCTGGAGCTGACTGGTGAGGGTTGCTGATATTGGCTGTGTGGGTTGCTGACGGCACCTCGGAGCTGGAGCTGACTGGTGAGGGTTGCTGATATTGGCTGTGTGGGTTGCTGACGGCACCTCGGAGCTGGAGCTGACTGGTGAGGGTTGCTGATATGGCTGTGTGGGTTGCTGGGGTTGCTGGACACAGTGTAGCAACGCCTTCGACATCGTTCCACAATTGGCTCTGCTGAGCACATAGTGCAAGCGCGCCAATACTGTACTGTTATAGACTTGAGTCCTGCTGAGCAGTGCCATGATTCCCCCACACTGCCGCTACTCTCTCCACTGTTTTAGACTTGAGTCCTGAGCAGTGCCATGATTCCCCCGCACTGCCGCTACCCGCAGGCGAGGTGCTGACCGAGGACTCGAAGAACTACCACGCCTGGGAGCACCGGCAGTGGGCCATCAGGCACTTCAACCTGTGGGAGCGGGAGCTGGCCTACACGGAGCTGCTCATCGGCACGGATGTCCGCAACAACTCCGCCTGGCACCAGCGCCACTTCGTGCTGGCCAACCGGAATGGCGAAGCCAGCGGCCTGACCCCCGATGTGGTGGCTGCCGAGACCGAGTTCGCGCTGAACTGGATCGGCCAGTGTCCGAATAACGAGAGCGCCTGGAGCTTCTTGCGCGGCCTGCACCTGGACACCGGCCTGGCTGACTGTCCCCGCCTGCTGCAGTTCTGCCGGGAGCTGCTGGCTACGGAGGCCGGCTGTCCGCACCTGCTGGCCTTCCTGGCCGACTATCGGGCCGACCAGTTGGACAGGCGCTGTCCGCTGGCCGAGGGCGAGACCCGCGAGTCTGTGGCCACCGAGGCGCTGCGGCTGCTGCACCTGCTGGCCACCAAGGCCGATCGGATCCGCAGGCGCTACTGGCTGTTTGTGGCTGGCGACCTGCATGCTCGCCACGGCGGACAGATGCCCGAGCTTCAAGAAGGGCTGGTGCAGCCGGAGCTGGACTGAGGCTCAACTGACCTTGAGCTAACCTTTGGGTGACACTGGACTGAGGCTCAGCTGACCTTGAGCTGACCTTTGGGTGACACTGGACTGAGGCTCAGCTGACCTTGAGCTGACCTTTGAGTGACACTGGACTGAGGCTCAGCTGACCTTGAGCTGACCTTTGGTGACACTGGACTGAGGCTCAGCTGACCTTGAGCTGACCTTTGGGTGACACTGGACTGATCATTGGGTGACCTTGGGCTGATCCTTGGGTGACCTTAGGCTAATCCTTGGTTGACCTTGGCCGACCTTAAGTGACCTTGAGCTGATCCTTGGTTGACCTTGGGCTGATCCTTGGTTTACCTTGGGCTGATCCTTGGTTGACCTTGGGCTGATCCTTGGTTTACCTTGGGCTGATCCTTGGTTGACCTTGGGAGGATCCTTGGGAGACTTTGGGATGACCTTTGGGCGACACTGGGCTGATCCTTGGGTGACATTAGACTGATCCTTGCGTGACCTTGAGATGATCCTTGGGTGACCTTCGGATGATCCTTGGGCTGATCCTTGGTTGACCTTGGGCTGATCATTGGGTGACCTTGCTCTGGCCTTTGCGTGACAGTGGATTATCAAAAATTCACCAACGGCTGCTGCTGTTGCAATCATCTTGTGGACTTTGGCTGCGGTTTTCCTTTTTTGCTCTTCTTGCAGCATTCGGGCCGGTTAGTTCTCAGATCAAAGCCGTTGGCCAAATTTCAAATCGAATAAATTGCTTGTGGCGCGAATCTTGCTGCTTCTAGTTATTTGCCTTTTGCTGGTTTCCGTTTTATGTTAATTTAAATTTTCCTACTTTTGAATGCGTAAAGCACCT
Source organism: Macrostomum lignano (assembly GCA_002269645.1). Classification (NCBI taxonomy): domain Eukaryota; kingdom Metazoa; phylum Platyhelminthes; family Macrostomidae; genus Macrostomum; species Macrostomum lignano. Next base: position 203,030 of record NIVC01000738.1, on the reverse strand, counting down.
GTCTGACTGATGTTTCATCTGCCATGTAACTTTTGTTTTCAAGCCGTTTTTCCGGTACAAGGAATTCTTATTGGCATGCGCAAATATCCTTGACGGGCCTGGGGGCATGGGAATTCATGCTGCCAGGTCTGTCGATTTTGATTAGCTCAATTGTCTTGCACCTGTTATATTCATTTTCTACCAGCTTAGGTCATGTAGTCCCGATCTGGCCATCTCAACCGTTCTATATTTATTTACAGTTTGATAGTCTCACCCTTACCTGCAGCTTGGATAATCTCATCCTTAGATTACCTTGCAGCTCCGATAATCTCATCCTTGGGTTAATTTTCAGCTCCGATAATCTCACCTTTAGATTAATTTGCAGCTCAGATAATCTCACCCTTAGATTAATTTGCAGCTCAGATAATCTCACTACAGTTAGGCAATCTCAACCTATGTTAGAATCCAGCCCATGAGAATCTCATAGTTTTCACCTGCCCAGCGCTCACTAAACCTTACAGCTGTTATTGCGCTCTCGCTGACTCCCCAGTTTCCCACCTGACAGCAGAGCAGCAGCCAGCAGCGAATGTCGGGCAGCGGCATTTCGGACAGCCTGAGTCGCCGGCTGCAGAAGGAGCTGCTGGAGCTCATGTCCTGCGGCGGCGACGCCGGCGCCACGGCCTTCCCAGACGGCGAGAGCCTCGCCAAATGGACGGCTACGCTGCGCGGCCCGGACGACTCGCCGTACGAAGGCGACGTCTACAAGCTGTCGCTGGAGTTCCCCGCAGACTACCCGTTCCGCGGCCCGGCCGTCCGCTTCACCACGCCCTGCTTTCACCCCAACGTTGACCAGCTGGGCAACATCTGCCTGGACATCCTGCGCGAGAAGTGGAGCGCCCTGTACACCGTGCGGACTGTGCTGCTGTCCGTGCGGGCCCTGCTGGCCGAGCCCAACAACAGCAGCCCGCTGAACGCCTTGGCGGCGGCCCAGTGGCCGAACCGGGCGGAGTTTGCCCGGACCAAGCGCAGCTTCCAGGACAAGCACAGCGGCGGTGGCGTATGAAAGCAAATTCGAGACCTGTTCGTCTACACTAGCTGAATAGGTTCTCCAGAACTCTCTGGAGACTGAAAGTTGATTTCAATCAGAATTAAAAAAAAGAATTGAACTAGAAAGCGGAAATATAAATGTTTCAATCAAAACTATGCCCTTAGTTTAAAGCATTGGGTAATACACTGTTCTTTCAGGCCTGTGCCCCGCAGCCGCTGTGTGACCTCCTATGCACTATTAATTCAGTATCGCTCACAGCTGTAATCTATCTAGTAATCACCAGTTAAGCCGCTGTAAATTGATCAACTCTCGCGCAGTTATTGCCATTTATTGTTAATTAAAAAGCTGAGCATTTTTACCAGCAAGCCGCAGTTTCTGATGCTGCCCGTGTTGCACAGGTGTACAGGTTATACAGAACTCAATATCTTGATCTTCACCTCAGTATTGTCTCATTATATTTAGTAAACCATTAACTAAATTGCTTTTTACTTTCACTATAACAAACATACTACTGTTTACATATTAGTAGCACATTCTACTTATCGATGCCGTTTTTATTGTGTGGCTTAATAAAACATATCATTTTTGCATTAGCCAGTTGCCATTCCAAGTTTCCAAACTCGGAAAATTTGCTATGTTTATTTTTGCAAGCCATGTTAATTCGAATGGACAGTTCAGTGTGCAATACAGTGAAGTGAGTAGTAAGTGTGGGATTTGTGGGGATAAATCATGCGGACCGCGGGCTGGGCTGCTGGCTGTGGGTGTCTTTGGCTTCTTTAGCGACTCAAGGCGACCCTCGATTTCGGCGACTCTCCATCCGGGCGCTCTCGAAGTGTTGGGACTGAGTCACACCTCTCTGTAATGCGAGCGTGGAACTGTCTGTGAGAGCAGTGGCTTCGAGAAAAATTTAAGTAAATAAAAACCGGGCACTATAAGTTCAGCAGGGTATGCAATCTGCCGCATTCAGATCAGATAGCCAAATTCAGGATCCGATAGCCATATCAGATAGCCATATCAGATAGTCATATTCAGGATCAGATAGCCATATTCAGGATCCGATAGCCATATTCAGGATCCGATAGCCATATCAGATAGCCATATCAGATAGTCATATTCAGGATCCGATAGCCATATTCAGGATCCGATAGCCATATCAGATAGCCATATCAGATAGTCATATTCAGGATCAGATAGCCATATTCAGGTCAGATAGCCATATTCAGGTCAGATAGCCATATTCAGGTCAGATAGCCAAATTCAGGATCCGATAGCCATATCAGATAGCCATATCAGATAGTCATATTCAGGATCAGATAGCCATATCAGATAGTCATATTCAGGATCCGATAGCCATATTCAGGATCCGATAGCCATATCAGATAGCCATATCAGATAGTCATATTCAGGATCAGATAGCCATATTCAGGTCAGATAGCCATATTCAGGTCAGATAGCCATATTCAGGTCAGATAGCCAAATTCAGGATCCGATAGCCATATCAGATAGCCATATCAGATAGTCATATTCAGGATCAGATAGCCATATCAGATAGTCATATTCAGGATCCGATAGCCATATTCAGGATCCGATAGCCATATCAGATAGCCATATCAGATAGTCATATTCAGGATCAGATAGCCATATTCAGGTCAGATAGCCATATTCAGGTCAGATAGCCATATTCAGGTCAGATAGCCAAATTCAGGATCCGATAGCCATATCAGATAGCCATATCAGATAGTCATATTCAGGATCAGATAGCCATATCAGATAGTCATATTCAGGATCCGATAGCCATATTCAGGATCCGATAGCCATATCAGATAGCCATATCAGATAGTCATATTCAGGATCAGATAGCCATATTCAGGTCAGATAGCCATATTCAGGTCAGATAGCCATATTCAGGTCAGATAGCCAAATTCAGGATCCGATAGCCATATCAGATAGCCATATCAGATAGTCATATTCAGGATCAGATAGCCATATCAGATAGTCATATTCAGGATCCGATAGCCATATTCAGGATCCGATAGCCATATCAGATAGCCATATCAGATAGTCATATTCAGGATCAGATAGCCATATTCAGGTCAGATAGCCATATTCAGGTCAGATAGCCATATTCAGGTCAGATAGCCAAATTCAGGATCCGATAGCCATATCAGATAGCCATATCAGATAGTCATATTCAGGATCAGATAGCCATATTCAGGTCAGATAGCCATATTCAGGTCAGATAGCCATATTCAGGTCAGATAGCCAAATTCAGGATCCGATAGCCATATCAGATAGCCATATCAGATAGTCATATTCAGGATCAGATAGCCATATTCAGGATCCGATAGCCATATCAGATAGCCATATCAGATAGTCATATTCAGGATCAGATAGCCATATCAGATAGTCATATTCAGGATCCGATAGCCATATTCAGGATCCGATAGCCATATCAGATAGCCATATCAGATAGTCATATTCAGGATCAGATAGCCATATTCAGGTCAGATAGCCATATTCAGGTCAGATAGCCATATTCAGGTCAGATAGCCATATTCAGGATCAGATAACCATATTCAGGATCAGATAGCCATATTCAGGATCAGATAGCCATATTCAGGTCAGATAGCCATATTCAGGTCAGATAGCCATATTCAGGTCAGATAGCCATATTCAGGATCAGATAGCCATATTCAGGATCAGATAGCCATATTCAGGTCAGATAGCCATATTCAGGTCAGATAGCCATATTCAGGATCAGATAGCCATATTCAGGTCAGATAGCCATATTCAGGTCAGATAGCCATATTCAGGATCAGATAGCCATATTCAGGATCAGATAGCCATATTCAGGTCAGATAGCCATATTCAGGTCAGATAGCCATATTCAGGATCAGATAGTCATATTCAGGATCAGATAGCCATATCAGATAGTCATATTCAGGATCCGATAGCCATATTCAGGATCAAAGTGGCAGATCCAGTATCAGATCAGTAGATTCTGTATCAGAGCGGCAGATTCAAGATCAGAATGGCAGATTCAGGATTAAAGTGGCAGATTCAAATCAGATATTCAGATACAGGATCAGAGTGGCAGATTCAGGATCAGATAGTCAGATACAGGATCAGAGTGGCAGATTCAGGATCAGATAGTCAGATACAGGATCAGAGTGGCAGATTCAGGATCAGATAGTCAGATACAGGATCAGAGTGGCAGATTCAGGATCAGATAGTCAGATACAGGATCAGAGTGGCAGATTCAGGATCAGATAGTCAGATACAGGATCAGAGTGGTAGATTCAGGATCAGATAGTCAGATACAGGATCAGAGTGGCAGATTCAGGATCAGATAGTCAGATACAGGATCAGAGTGGCAGATTCAGGATCAGATAGTCAGATTCAGGATCAGAGTGGCAGATTCAGGATCAGATAGTCAGTTACAGGATCAGAGTGGCAGATTCAGGATCAGAGTGGCAGATTTAGTATCAGAGTGGCAGTTTCATGATCAGAGTGACAGATTCAGTTTCAGAGTGGCAGTTTCAAGATTAGAGTGGCAGATTCAGGATCAGATAGTCAGATACAGGATCAGAGTGGTAGATTCAGGATCAGATAGTCAGATACGGGATCAGAGTGGTAGATTCAGGATCAGAGTGGCAGATTTAGTATCAGAGTGGCAGATTCAAGATCAGAATGGCAGATTCAAGATTAGAGTGGCAGATTCAAGATCAGATAGTCAGATACAGGATCAGAGTGGCAGATTCAAGATCAGATAGTCAGATACAGGATCAGAGTGGCAGATTCAAGATCAGATAGTCAGATACAGGATCAGAGTGGCAGATTCAGGATCAGATAGTCAGATACAGGATCAGAGTGGCAGATTCAGGATCAGATAGTCAGATACAGGATCAGAGTGGCAGATTCAGGATCAGATAGTCAGATACAGGATCAGAGTGGCAGATTCAGGATCAGATAGTCAGATTCAGGATCAGAGTGGCAGATTCAGGATCAGAGTGGCAGATTCAGGATCAGAGTGGCAGATTTAGTATCAGAGTGGCAGTTTCATGATCAGAGTGACAGATTCAGTTTCAGAGTGGCAGTTTCAAGATTAGAGTGGCAGATTCAGGATCAGATAGTCAGATACAGGATCAGAGTGGTAGATTCAGGATCAGATAGTCAGATACGGGATCAGAGTGGTAGATTCAGGATCAGAGTGGCAGATTTAGTATCAGAGTGGCAGATTCAAGATCAGAATGGCAGATTCAAGATTAGAGTGGCAGATTCAAGATCAGATAGTCAGATACAGGATCAGAGTGGCAGATTCAAGATCAGATAGTCAGATACAGGATCAGAGTGGCAGATTCAAGATCAGATAGTCAGATACAGGATCAGAGTGGCAGATTCAAGATCAGATAGTCAGATACAGGATCAGAGTGGCAGTTTCAGACCAGAGTGGCGGATTCAAGATCAGATAGTCAGATAAAGGATCAGATAGTCAGATACAGGATCAGAGTGGCAGATTCAAAATCAGAGTGGCAGTTTCAAGATCAGATAGTCAGATACAGGATCAGAGTGGCAGATTCAGGATCAGAGTGGCAGATTCAGGATCAGAGTGGCAGATTTAGTTTCAGAGTGACAGATTCAGTTTCAGAGTGGCAGTTTCAAGATTAGATTGGCAGATTCAGGATCAGAGTGGCAGATTCAGGATCAGAGTGGCAGTTTCAAGATTAGATTGGCAGATTCAGGATCAGAGTGGCAGTTTCAAGATTAGAGTGGCAGATTCAGTCTCAGAGTGGCAGATTCAGGATCAGAGTGGCAGTTTCAAGATTAGATTGGCAGATTCAGGATCAGAGTGGCAGTTTCAAGATTAGAGCAGCAGATTCAGGATCAGAGTGGCAGTTTCAAGATTAGAGCAGCAGATTCAGGATCAGAGTGGCAGATTCAGTTTCAGAGTGGCAGTTTCAAGATTAGATTGGCAGATTCAGGATCAGAGTGGCAGATTCAGTTTCAGAGTGGCAGTTTCAAGATTAGATTGGCAGATTCAGGATCAGAGTGGCAGATTCAGTTTCAGAGTGGCAGTTTCAAGATTAGATTGGCAGATTCAGGATCAGAGTGGCAGTTTCAAGATTAGAGTGGCAGATTCAGTCTCAGAGTGGCAGATTCAGGATCAGAGTGGCAGTTTCAAGATTAGATTGGCAGATTCAGTCTCAGAGTGGCAGTTTCAAGATTAGAGCAGCAGATTCAGGATCAGAGTGGCAGTTTCAAGATTAGAGCAGCAGATTCAGGATCAGAGTGGCAGATTCAGTTTCAGAGTGGCAGTTTCAAGATTAGATTGGCAGATTCAGGATCAGAGTGGCAGATTCAGTTTCAGAGTGGCAGATTCAGTTTCAGAGTGGCAGATTCAGTTTCAGAGTGGCAGTTTCAAGATTAGATTGGCAGATTCAGGATCAGAGTGGCAGATTCAGTTTCAGAGTGGCAGTTTCAATATTAGATTGGCAGATTCAGGATCAGAGTGGCAGATTCAGTTTCAGAGTGGCAGATTCAGTTTCAGAGTGGCAGTTTCAAGATTAGATTGGCAGATTCAGGATCAGAGTGGCAGATTCAGTTTCAGAGTGGCAGATTCAGTTTCAGAGTGGCAGATTCAGTTTCAGAGTGGCAGATTCAAGATCAGATCGGCAAATTCGGCAAATTACTCGAGTACGCTGTAAACAGGTGTGATATTACTGCACATCGCGCGCTCTGTACAACTTTCTGGGTAGAGAATGCTCTCGGAAAGCAGCAAATTCTGCTTGTACACGGAGATGCCTAACGTTCTGAAGTTAAGTACTTGTACGGAATTGGAGCTAAACTTCAGCTGTTATTTATTGTTGCCGCAGCGAGCGTCTACCCAGAGAAGGCGGCTGTAAATCTGGGGGGGGGGGGGGGCGACACTGCAGCTGGGCCAGCTCTCAGTCACGAAATCCAGTCATTAGGCCTGCCGGCGGGAGTCTCTGGCTGGGAAACTTGGCTGCCTGCTGTGCCTCAATCAGCCTAAGAACTGCCTGCTTTTAAACAGCGAATCAGCTTCAGTTCTGAGTTCTGAGACATCTCCAAAACAGTTCAACCGCTGATTTATTTCCTAAAACTGTTCGACAAAATCAAGTCGAATCTGTCCCCGAAAATTGGCAGAATCTGTCCCCGAAAATTGGCAGAATCTGTCCCCGAAAATCGCCAGAATCTGTCCTCGAAAATCGTCAGAATCTGTCCCCGAAAATCGCCAGAATCTGTCCCCGAAAATCGTCAGAATCTGTCCCCGAAAATCGTCAGAATCTGTCCCCGAAAATCGCCAGAATCTGTCCCCGAAAATCGTCAGAATCTGTCCCCGAAAATCGTCAGAATCTGTCCCCGAAAATCGCCAGAATCTGTCCCCGAAAATCGCCAGAATCTGTCCCCGAAAATCGCCAGAATCTGTCCCCGAAAATCGTCAGAATCTGTCCCCGAAAATCGCCAGAATCTGTCCCCGAAAATCGCCAGAATCTGTCCCCGAAAATCGTCAGAATCTGTCCCCGAAAATCGCCAGAATCTGTCCCCGAAAATCGTCAGAATCTGTCCCCGAAAATCGTCAGAATCTGTCCCCGAAAATCGCCAGAATCTGTCCCCGAAAATTGTCAGAATCTGTCCCCGAAAATCGCCAGAACCTGTCTCTAAATATCACATGTTATTAAAATAATTATTACTGTACATATTCACAATCAGGCATGTAATAAATCATCACTGTCAGGCTGCGAATTCTGCATGACCACCGCAACTGGGAGCAACCTGGGAGGGGGAGCTTTCAGACAAGTGGCAAAAATTTCCATAGATTTTGCAGGACTTGCCGCGAGCCCTCACGCCTTCTGTGTAGCCGGCCGGCTCTGTGCTGTCGGCAGAGGCTTTGCAAATTGGATTTGTCCCCCACCCCCCAGACAGCTTGGCGAGGGCCGATCGCGAAATCCTCACTCCTTTGGAAAATAAAAAATTAACCATTCGTTCTCGTGGAACAAATTCTACGCTGCTTGAGCTTCCGTTGTGGCCTAAGGTACCGTGAGCTGGACTGAATGAGCCAGCAACCAGACCAGACCAGACCAGATCAATGTCCACACGAAACCAGATCAGATCAATGTCCACTCCAAACCAGACCAGATCAATGTCCACTCCAAACCAGACCAGATCAATGTCCACCCCAAACCAGACCAGATCAATGTCCACACGAAACCAGACCAGATCAATGTCCACCCCAACCAGACCAGATCAATGTCCACCCCAAACCAGACCAGATCAATGTCCACACGAAACCAGACCAGATCAATGTCCACCCCAAACCAGACCAGATCAATGTCCACCCCAAACCAGACCAGATCAATGTCCACCCCAAACCAGACCAGATCAATGTCCACACGAAACCAGACCAGATCAATGTCCACCCCAAACCAGACCAGATCAATGTCCACCCCAAACCAGACCAGATCAATGTCCACACGAAACCAGACCAGATCAATGTCCACTCCAAACCAGACCAGATCAATTTCCACCCCAAACCAGACCAGATCAATGTCCACACGAAACCAGACCAGATCAATGTCCACACGAAACCAGACCAGATCAATGTCCACCCCAAACCAGACCAGATCAATGTCCACCCCAAACCAGACCAGATCAATGTCCACACGAAACCAGACCAGATCAATGTCCACTCCAAACCAGACCAGATCAATGTCCACCCCAAACCAGACCAGATCAATGTCCACCCCAAACCAGACCAGATCAATGTAATGATCTGGTTTCATAATGATTTTCATAATGCAATGAAAAATCGGTCAATAAACTCACGGAGCCTGTCCGGACGAGCTGATGTAGCTCATGAGCCGCCGCCTCTCTGGCGTGAGCTCCCTGGCCGGAATGAGCGCCGCCGCCGCCGCTGAAGTCGCGGAGCTCGTGCCGGCTTCCTCAGCTGAGTTGCTTCGCTGCTGCTGCTCTCGCGGCTGCTTCTGTTGCTTTTGCTGTTGCTTTTTCTGCCTCAAAGGCGACCTGCTCAGCACGGAGCTGGGTGCCGAGTGCTCGCGCTGGTGCTGGGACAGGTACCACTGCTGCAGGACCGTGTGGCGGTGCTCGGACATGCGGAACTGCTGCGACTGAGAGAGTGGGGGGAGTGAGAGATCGCTCACCAAATGCTGGTGAATGGGGGTGAGAGATCGCTCACCTGCAAATGCTGGTGAATGGGAGTGAGAGATCGCTCACCAAATGCTGGTGAATGGGGGTGAGAGATCGCTCACCAAATGCTGGTGAATGGGGGTGAGAGATCGCTCACCAAATGCTGGTGAATGGGAGTGAGAGATCGCTCACCAAATGCTGGTGAATGGGAGTGAGAGATCGCTCACCAAATGCTGGTGAATGGGGGTGAGAGATCGCTCACCAAATGCTGGTGAATGGGGGTGAGAGATCGCTCACCAAATGCTGGTGAATGGGGGTGAGAGATCGCTCACCAAATGCTGGTGAATGGGGGTGAGAGATCGCTCATTAAATGCTGAGAATGCAGTTGTTCTGTTCCTCGAAAGTCACACAGACAGCCCAGCGGCCAAGGCTTTTTTATCCTCAGGCATTGCTCAGGCATGCTCAGGCATTGCTCAGGAATGCTCAGGCATTGCTCATTTAAGAAAGAGAGCGCGGTGGCCATGCCGTACCTTCCCGCTGAGCTGCTGCTGTTCTTTCCCTGGTGACGGAGGCTGCGGCAGCGGCTCCCGCTCAATGGCGTCCAGCTCGCTGCTGCTGTGGGCCGCGTGGATTTTCCCCGCTGAAGCCGCCGTGGCCACCTCCAGAAGGGTTGTAGCGCGGACCCGACCGCTGCCGCCGCTGTTAGATGTCACAATTGGGTGGTGCTGCTGAGGTCGCTGCTGCAGCTGCTGCGAGTGTCGAGGCTGCGGCGGTGGCGACTGGCTTTCTGACAGCCAGCGCACCGGCTTCGGGTGGCTGGCGGCGCTCTCGGCATCTGCGACGGGGGCGGCGGCGGCTGAGGCCTCCAAGCTCAGTTGACTCTGCAGTGCAATCAAGCAATTTTGGAAGTCACAGAATGCCCGTTTCTATCAGAGCTCACTGAGACCCCATAGTGAGCTCATTGAGACCCCATAGTGAGCTCATTGAGACCCCATAGTGAGCTCATTGAGACCCCATAGTGAGCTCATTGAGACCCCATAGTGAGCTCATTGAGACCCCATAGTGAGCTCATTGAGACCCCATAGTGAGCTCCTTGAGACCCATAGTGAGCTCATTGAGACCCCATAGTGAGCTCATTGAGACCCCATAGTGAGCTCATTGAGACCACATACTGAGCTCATTGAGACCCCATACTGAGCTTATTGAGACCCCATAGTGAGCTCATTGAGACCCCATAGTGAGCTCATTGAGACCCCATAGTGAGCTCATTGAGACTCCATAGTGAGCTCATTGAGACCCATAGTGAGCTCATTGAGACCTATAGTGAGCTCATTGAGACCCCATAGTGAGCTCATTGAGACTCCATAGTGAGCTCATTGAGACCCATAGTGAGCTCATTGAGACTCCATAGTGAGCTCATTGAGACCCCATAGAGAGCTCATTGAGACCCCATAGTGAGCTCATTGAGACCCCATAGTGAGCTCATTGAGACCACATAGTGAGCTCATTGAGACCCCATAGTGAGCTCATTGAGACCGCAAAGTGAGCTCATTGAGACCCCATAGTGAGCTCATTGAGACCCATAGTGGGCTCATTGAGACCCATAGTGAGCTCATTGAGACCCATAGTGAGCTCATTGAGACTCCATAGTGAGCTCATTGAGACCCATAGTGAGCTCATTGAGACCTATAGTGAGCTCATTGAGACCCATAGTGAGCTAGCTCATTGAGACCCATAGTGAGCTCATTGAGACCCCATAGTGAGCTCATTGAGACCTATAGTGAGCTCATTGAGACCCATAGTGAGCTAGCTCATTGAGACCCATAGTGAGCTCATTGAGACCCCATAGTGAGCTCATTGAGACCCATAGTGAGCTCATTGAGACTCCATATAGTGAGACAGGCCGTTTTTCTCCCATTTTTTGCTCAAAGTTTACAGATGGATGCACCTGCAGGGCGGCTTGCGCCTGACGGATTCGCTCCAGCCAGTCGTCGCAGAGCCGCTGCTCCGGCAGGGTGACGCAGTGCAGGCCGTCCAGACTCTTGAAGTCCGTCAGGGCGGCCAGGACCAGCGAGGCTACGGGTGAAGGATGAAGGATGAGTTGAGCAGGCTGAATTATTCAGGTGGACTCTCGTTTCATGACACCGTGGTGGTAAAACTCACTGCAGTCGAGCCGGCAAACCGCCAGCTTGTCCAGTCTCACAGGCGTCCTGAGCAGCCGAAGCAGCTGGCGTTTGCCGCACACCTTCGTGACCAGCATGAGATCCGTGAACAGCAGCAGGCGGGCGTCGGTCCACTGGAGCGGGAGTTGCATGCGACTTTTAGTTGGGTGTCCAGTCACGGTGGGCTTTCAAGGCGTCCAGCAGCCAGGGGGAAGGCAAAGCAGTTGAAGCCCAACATTCAGCTCATCCTGACATGAATAGGTGTGCAGACACGCGCTCATGTAGGGTGCACAGCGGCATGGACCTTGAACGTCAGCATCGAACCCATGACTTCGGCAGGTTGGCTCGAATTGGCACCCAATAACTGCAGCACTGTAGCTTGCAGACTCTCACCCAATAACTGCAGCACTGTAGCTTGCAGACTCTCACCCAATAACTGCAGCACTGTAGCAGACTCTCACCCAATAACTGCAGCACTGTAGCAGACTCTCACCCAATAACTGCAGCACTGTAGCAGACTCTCACCTTTCCCCGCTCGTCCTTTAGCCTGACGTCGGCCTCCATGAGTTTCCGCCTTGGCTGGCCATTGTGCGGCATGGCGGAGCGCAGGTTCAGCCGGAACTTGCTCAGCTGACTGGAGCACTCCTCGCCGAGCGCGTCCAGCTGCTCGTTGGTCTTCGCGTCCTCGAGCCGGTCCGCTATGCCGCGGAGCTCCTCCTCGTCCGCCTTGTCCTGGTACAGGCTGTTCATCTTGTTGCAGAACTCCGACACGCTGCCGATCTGGGCAAATTGCAAATTTGCTTCTTGTGCATTCATGGCTATTTCTGTTGCTTTTAGTATAGCATAATATAATAATAATAATTGCTTACACCTGCCCTATTAGGCAGATGTGCAACCGACAGCTCAGCCGCAGCTATTGCGCGGCGCATCTGAAGGCTGCGTACGGCTGTTCAGTCCAAGGACTGGGGGTCACCACACCCTCAATTGCCTCAGCAATCCAGAGTTCAGTGTCTTGCTCAAGGACACAAATTGTTCCAGTGGGATCGGGATTCGATCGGCAAATAAAAGCTTTATTAATTAGTGGCAGAAAGATGAGATGAAATCAACCAATCATCCAAAGTTTAACGCAAAATTTCTATTTAAAAGCAGAATTAGTGCAATATGGCAAAGCACTTTGCTCAGACTGTGACATTTCCTTGTCTTATGATCATGATCAGTCACACTGCCATCAAATGCCAATAGCAGATGTGTGATCATGATCAGTCAGTCACACCGCCATCAAATGCCAATAGCAGATGTGTGATCATGATCAGTCACACTGCCATCAAATTCCATTAGCAGATGTGTGATCATGATCAGTCACACTGCCATCAAATTCCATTAGCAGATGTGTGATCATGATCAGTCACACTGCCATCAAATTCCATTAGCATATGTGTGATCATGATCAGTCACACTGCCATCAAATGCCAATAGCAGATGTGTGATCATGATCAGTCACACTGCCATCAAATGCCAATAGCATATGTGTGATCATGATCAGTCACACTGCCATCAAATGCCAATAGCAGATGTGTGATCATGATCAGTCAGTCACGCTGCCATCAAATGCCAATAGCAGATGTGTGATCATGATCAGTCACACTGCCATCAAATGCCAATAGCAGATGTGTGATCATGATCAGTCAGTCACGCTGCCATCAAATGCCAATAGCAGATGTGTGATCATGATCAGTCACACTGCCATCAAATGCCAATAGCAGATGTGTGCTCATGATCAGTCAGTCACACTGCCATCAAATGCCAATAGCAGATGTGTGCTCATGATCAGTCACACTGCCATCAAATGCCAATAGCAGATGTGTGCTCATGATCAGTCAGTCACACTGCCATCAAATGCCAATAGCAGATGTGTGATCATGATCAGTCACACTGCCATCAAATGCCAATAGCAGATGTGTGATCATGATCAGTCACACTGCCATCAAATGCCAATAGCAGATGTGTGATCATGATCAGTCACACTGCCATCAAATGCCAATAGCAGATGTGTGATCATGATCAGTCAGTCACGCTGCCATCAAATGCCAATAGCAGATGTGTGATCATGATCAGTCACACTGCCATCAAATGACAATAGCAGATGTGTGATCATGATCAGTCACACTGCCATCAAATGCCAATAGCAGATGTGTGCTCATGATCAGTCAGTCACACTGCCATCAAATGCCAATAGCAGATGTGTGATCATGATCAGTCACACTGCCATCAAATGCCAATAGCAGATGTGTGCTCATGATCAGTCACACTGCCATCAAATGCCAATAGCAGATGTGTGCTCATGATCAGTCAGTCACACTGCCATCAAATGCCAATAGCAGATGTGTGATCATGATCAGTCACACTGCCATCAAATGCCAATAGCAGATGTGTGATCATGATCAGTCACACTGCCATCAAATGCCAATAGCAGATGTGTGCTCATGATCAGTCAGTCACACTGCCATCAAATGCCAATAGCAGATGTGTGATCATGATCAGTCACACTGCCATCAAATGCCAATAGCAGATGTGTGATCATGATCAGTCACACTGCCATCAAATGCCAATAGCAGATGTGTGATCATGATCAGTCACACTGCCATCAAATGCCAATAGCAGATGTGTGATCATGCAAAAATATTTTTATGGAAATAGGAATCAGCATTTAGATTAAGAAATGGCAGAATATTTTGCCCTGCGACTCTAAACTCGCAGACCCTCACCATCAGCTCCAAGGCCTCGCGATCCTCTCCGTCCTCTGTGTGGCGCTGAATCTCCTGCAGCAGCAGGCCGTACTTTGTCAGCCGCTGGAAGGGCATCGTCAGCAGCGACTTCAGCTGAAGGTCCATGGAGCAGTCGTTCGAGTTGTAGTTTTTAGCACTGGACTTCTGAGCCCACTGAAGTTGTATTTGCGTTCAGAGATCAGAAGTTGGCATTGGAAACTCTGAAGGCTCTGGAAATCTTTGGAGCAAAAGCAAGCTGCAAACCTTCACGAAGTCGTTGAACGCTTCGTTTTTCTCCAGCTGACGAAGGTAGTCCTTGCTCTCGGTGATCCGCAGGCAGAAGGCCAGCGCCGGCTCGAAGATCTCCTCGAACCGGATGAATCCTTCGGCAAAGTCCCTCGGCCGGACGGGACCCTCGGATGTGGCCGCAAGCTCTAGGGCCGGCCGGAGGTGCCTCGTCCACAGGACGCAGTGGGAACTGAACACAGCGGCGACATCCGGGAATAGGCGGTCCGTGTCCACGTCCAGCAGCAGGCTGGCGCTGGACTGCAGGTAGTGGATCACGGCGATGTAGATCTGCAGGGCGGGCGGATTATGCTGAGCTTTACTAGGGCTTTTAGGGGGGTGCAATATCCGATTGCCTCACCTCAATGATGGTTTTCAGGTGCCTGAGGATGTTCAGCTCGGTCTGGCACAGCTCCCAGATGGCCGCCTGCTGCCGCACTGCCTTGCCAGCTGTCAAAGTCTGAGAAGATTCAAATGCAGATCAGACTCTGTTGAAGGAGTACAAACTCCCTGATAATATTTCATAGAATCACCTGGAGAACCCTAAGTATCTTTCCAAGAAACTCCCTGAGTATCTTTCTAAGAAACTCCCTGAGTATTTTTCCCAGAAACTCCCTGAGTATCTTTCCCAGAATCTCCCTGAATATCTTTCCCAGAATCTCCCTGAATATCTTTCCAAGAAACTCCCTGAGTATCTTTCCAAGAAACTCTCTGAGTATCTTTCCAAGAAACTCTCTGAGTATCTTTCCAAGAAACTCCCTGAGTATCTTTCCAAGAAACTCCCTGAGCATCTTTCTAAGAAACTCCCTGAGTATCTTTCTAAGAAACTCCCTGAGTATCTTTATAAGAAACTCCCTGAGTATCTTTCCAAGAAACTCCCTGAGTATTTTTCCAAGAAACTCCCTGAGTATCTTTCCAAGAAACTCCCTGAATATCTTTCCAAGAAACTCCCTGATTATCTTTCCAAGAAACTCCCTGATTATCTTTCCAAGAAACTCCCTGATTATCTTTCTAAAAGTTCCTCTTCACTACTAGCCGAATTCCACTGTCACGCCAACTCCTATTTTTAGAAACCCAGCTAAAACGGAAATTTTAGCGTTTCGGCGAGAGACGCTAAATGCATTTTTGATGGTGCATTATTTTCCCGAAGCCCAAAATTGCCGCGGCTCACCCTGTCGGAGGGCTGGGCCCAGGCCCCGGGCGCCAGGTCGGCGCTGATCTCGCTCAGCAGCTCGTTGTTGTGCCTCGGCAAGCCGCACTCGTCGCACTGGCTCAGGTAGTCGTGCAGCTTGTCCCGGTTGTCCTGCGACTGCGGGGCGGTTGGAGTTTCAAAATCTTTTTCGACTGACGGATTTGCGAATGCGATGGCAGTTTAACAAACAGATGCAGAGAGAATCTTCGGCACTTGAAGGATTGCGGCTTGAAGACCGGGCCAGGACGAGTGGCTGATCGGTGCGCCAGACCGGCACTCACCGTGGCCGCCTGGGAGGACTGGAACAGGTGTGCAGCCCTCAGGTTGCGCAGGAAGGCGTCCGCTTTGTCCTCCTTGCTGACGCGGCTGTCCCGGCCAAAGGCGAGGTTCTCCAGCGAGCTGCACCTGCCCTGCTGCTGCTGCCAGCCCGAGTCGGCGGCCAGCACCGAGCTGAACCGCTGGCTGGCAGCCCCTGCCTCCGCCTCGCACCAGTCGGGGTCAAGGCTCCTGACGGGCACGCTGACGCGGCTGTCCGTTGTGTTGTTTTTATTTGTTTGTTTATTGCATTGCTTGGTTTGCCGCGAGTTTCCAGCTGCAGCTCTGGTGCGCTGAGGACCTCCTCCATGCTTACACCGATTGGGGGCCGCTGGGGTTTGCAGTTAACACCGATTGGGGGCCGCTGGGGTTTGCAGTTAACACCGATTGGGGGTCGCTGGGGTTTGCAGTTAACACCGATTGGGGGTCGCTTGGGTTTGCAGTTAACACCGATTGGGGGTCGCTTGGGTTTGCAGTTAACACCGATTGGGGGTCGCTGGGGTTTGCAGTTAACACCGATTTGGGCTCGCTGGGGTTTGCAGTTAACACCGATTTGGGCTCGCTGGGGTTTGCAGTTAACACCGATTTGGGCTCGCTGGAGTTTGCAGTTAACACCGATTTGGGTCAACTCCACAGCGCTTAGAGAAAGTCAGGGCCTCCTCACTGGCTGCGCGGGTCACACGTCCCATTTGAGCACAGTGGCCTTTCTGAAGCGCCTGGCAACTAGCGAACGAACTGTTTTGCTGTTTTTGCTATTGCTAATAATTCCTCCCTTCAAAAACGATCCCTACAGTACTATCTTATTGCCTACTCCTGATTGTCTCCCTCACCCGTGCGCTCAGACGCACAGAAGCATGGATCCAAGAAGCAAGAAGCATTGGCCAGTCCAGCGCTAACCAGTGGAAGCCCTTGAGAGCTGCAGCTGCCCCCCCTCTCCCCAGGGGTCCCCGCAAACCTCGGCCGGACGAATCGGTCGGCCCTGTGATGCAGCCGGCGCCAGCTGTCCGAGTTCGGCGGGAACATGCCGTGCAGCTGCGGCACTCGAAGGCCGCTAGAGAGAGAGCTCGAGCCCGCCTGCGGAGAGCAAAGTGCTCTGCTGGGGCGATCAGGCCTGGCCCTCTTTTATTATGCTGACCAGGTTTTTTATAATTTCACTCGCTCTCCACTCGGAGGTTTCAAGTTTGAAAAAAATTGATATGTGATTTAAAATCTGGGTCGGGGTGGGGGGGGGCTGCTCGCAATAAACTGTGCGCAACCGCTGGTGACAATTCTGTTCAAGCAGATAATTGCAGCTGATTGCGACGCCGCTGATTAGGGGGGGGGCTGTAAAACTTGAGCCGCGATAAGGGCGGCCCCTGCTCAAACTGAGAACAAAGATAGCTCAGTTTTCAAGGCTAATAACTATACGGAGCCGATATGTAGCGCAGAGACTATTTGTTTCAAAAGTCAGCCAATCAGTTAGTGACCACGGCTAAGCTTTCAGCCTTCACCTAACTGAGACACTGGGGCAGCTCTGAGTCTCGCAAAATGTGCCAGCGACTTTCAGTAGTATATAAAGCGCCAAAATTTCCACTGACCAGATATCCCCGCTTCTCAAAGTTGGAAAGACAATATAATTACTCAGGGCCAATTACTCTGAGTAAGAGTTTCGCCTGTCTTTGATTTCTCTCTTCTTTTAGTTCGAACCCATCTTTTTATTTGAATTCTTTGAGAGGCGTCTCTTCCTCTGGGCGATGGCGCTATCGGAAATCAGGGTTGGCCAGTTTAGGTACTGCAACAGCAAAATATACCTGGCTTGATAACTAGGCCAAACTTCATGCACTTTTAGACTTTTTTTGACATTTAAACTTTATCTGCATCGCACAAAGCGAGGATGGGGTAGCTCTGGCTCTTAGAGTAGTTTTGGCGCCCTCTTAGAGTAGCTTTGGCGCCCACCCTCTTAGAGTAGCTTTGGCGCTCGCCCTCTTAGAGTAGCTTTGGCGCCCTCTTAGAGTAGCTTTGGCGCCCACCCTCTTAGAGTAGCTTTGGCGCTCGCCCTCTTAGAGTAGCTTTGGCGCCCTCTTAGAGTAGCTTTGGCGCCCACCCTCTTAGAGTAGCTTTGGCGCCCACCCTCTTAGAGTAGCTTTGGCGCTCGCCCTCTTAGAGTAGCTTTGGCGCCCTCTTAGAGTAGCTTTGGCGCCCACCCTCTTAGAGTAGCTTTGGCGCTCGCCCTCTTAGAGTAGCTTTGGCGCCCGCCCTCTTAGCGTAGCTTTAGCACCCCTAATGTTAGCGCAGTTCAAAAAAGGCGCCCCAAAGAGGCCACTCAGACCTGGCTGCACATACTGCTTGTTTATAAGTGAAATCTTATTTCTCAGTATGCACTAATACCCCAAGTCTATTCAAGCACTGATATAATATACGATTGTTTGTTTCGCATCACTCTGTTTATACTCGCAGGCAAACAGCTCAGGAAATAAAAGTACTCATTTATGAGTAATCGGACTACCTCGCTGCTACACCAAGGCTATAATGCCGTAGTCAGAGGCAGCCAAGGCAATAACATGGGAGGTGCAGAGATGCTGACTGTACTGCAGTCGGGCCTGGATCAACGCCAATTTGTTTTGGGGCTCGGGCAGCCCGGAGATGGCCAGTTTTTCTCTCTCCATGGGCGGACCCGCATCCGAGAGCGGCGTCAACAGTGCACACTTCAGCATGTCAGCGTCTTATGTTTTCTCTGACTTGAGGATGGAGAGCTCAAGGATGACACAGACTCCCCTGAACTCGGCAAGCTTGCAATCTCTAGAGTGCAGGCTCGGAGTGTGCAGCTCATCCAGTCCGGCAGACAGGAGAGTTCAAATAAAGGCTGCGCTGATTCAAGAAGTATCTTGAGGCAAATTATGAACAAGCATTCCTGCTGATTAATCCCAACTTTCATTTCGAGATTATCCCCTACCTCAGAGCTCTCGTCTTTCGGGCCGGGGAACAGCAGAGTGAAGGAGTTCCTCCGGGGCTTGCAGGCAGAGGGCGGCTTCAGCCCGCCGGACATCTTCGGATTCGAGCCGACCGAGATGATCTGTGGGTTGGGGCGGCGATGAGTCTGTGTGTGTCTGTGTGTCTGTGTGTCTGTCTGTCTGTCTGTCTGTATGTCTGTCTGTCTGTCTGTCTGTCTGTCTGTCTGTCTGTCTGTCTGTCTGTCTGTCTGTCTGTCTGTCTGTCTGTCTGTCTGTCTGTGTGTCTGTCTGTCTGTCTGTCTGTACCTAACATGCGTTACGATTTTACATAGAGCGCTTTAAAATACGATAATTTTAAGCCTTATTTGTCCAAGTCATTATTTAGGTTAATAACCGATTGACTGTTCTTGTTTATCACCCTATCCTGTCCCTTTTCGCGCCGAAGCGCCAAAAAGAAGTGGCGTCAAAGTGTGAAAAACCAGCGCCGCGTGGGAGCGCCAGGCCGCCCACTGCCCGCATTCCCTCACGGCTCGCCAGGGCAACAGCGGGTGCACAGAAGTGTAGCGAAATCTGCAGGCCTCTGGCATAAACAGCTGCCCCCCCCCTGCCCTAGCTGTGTGTCACTGCCTGTCAGCAGTTGGATTAACTCGGACTACTCAATCCGCCTCTAGTTCAGTGCTCAGCCCTGATCAGGCAGTCAATTAATCTCTGCAGGCGCCCCACGCCCAGTCCGGGTGGGAAAAACAGACCTTATGGTAGGATTCTGGGCTTGGTTGAGAGTCACCCCGGCTGAGAGTCACTCCCGGCCCGAGACTCACCCCGGCTGAGAGTCACTGCCGGCCCGAGACTCACCCCGGCTGAGAGTCACTCCCGGCCCGAGACTCACCCCGGCTGAGAGTCACTCCCGGCCCGAGACTCACTCCCGGCCCGAGACTCACCCCGGCTGAGAGTCACTCCCGGCCCGAGACTCACTCCCGGCCCGAGACTCACCCCGGCTGAGAGTCACTCCCGGCCCGAGACTCACCCCGGCTGAGAGTCACTGCCGGCCCGAGACTCACCCCGGCTGAGAGTCACTCCCGGCCCGAGACTCACCCCGGCTGAGAGTCACTCCCGGCCCGAGACTCACCCCGGCTGAGAGTCACTCTCCCGGCCCGAGACTCACCCCGGCTGAGAGTCGCTTCTCAGAGCGCCGATCGCGGATCCTCAGGCGGTCATCGCAGTCTGAAATGTGTAAAAGCTTGAATCTGTCAATAAATCTACAGCTGAACATTCAGACAAGCCGAGTACATGAGAGTCAATGGGTGCAGATTCCAGTTAGCAATGCCGACCACTGCGACCGTGGACAATGCAACCAGCAATATTTATCCCTAAATTTAGAGGCAGTTTTGATTCAATTGACACAAAGAAGTGCAGCCTGAGTCCCTGAGAGCTGCATCGTGCTCCATAGAATCGCGACAGCTTGCGCCAGCGAACACTGACCTACAGCAACCTTCGCTACGGCAATGACTGGCAGATTTGAGCTGCACCCGTGGGACTGGCAGCTACCTGTCATCAGGTCCTCGTCCAGGTGTCGGTTAAAGAATTGCTGAGCGAAGATCTCCGCCACGCTGAGCACCGGCACCCCGGGACCGATGGAGCCGTGCCGGGCCCCGCCCAGCGAGCTCTGCTGGCACCGCGCCTCGTCCAGCTCGACGCCATTTCTCTTGCTGGAGCTCATGGCTGATCAGGTCTCGGCCACCGCCTCTTGCACCCTCCTGCGCGACTTGTCTTGTTTTTCAGACTAGGAACTGTACGGACTTAGTGCAGGCCTCCTTTTCTTTCTCCGCATTCGCTGGCCTGACGCTCCAATGAGAGGCGCGGGAAAGGGCTGCGCCGCTTCCCCTGAAGCAAGAAGACGCTGGACCGGATGGCCGGCTCACTGCCTGCGGCCATTCAGCATTCTGTGCTGGTGATCCCTCAAATCTTTTCTGCCTTGAGGCCTGTGCGCCTTCTGGAAATTGATGCTCCGTCTAACGAGGCAGGCCGCATCTGGACGAGTTTCCAGAGGTTTTTGTTGCTTTTAACGATGCGTTGTAAACAGCATTGGGCTTCTTTCCGTGTCATCGTTTGCTTCCGGGATTGGCTTTTTGCGGGCATTCCTCTGCCACAAATTTATGAATTCGGGCTGCCGTCTCTGTGCACCCGCTAAGTGGTTTGCTCGCTTCGGAATCTGTCTATCTATCTATCTATCTATCTATCTATCTATCTATCTATCTATCTATCTATCTATCTATCTATCTATCTATCTATCTATCTATCTATCTATCTATCTATCTATCTATCTATCTATCTATCTATCTATCTATCTATCTATCTATCTATCTATCTATCTATCTATCTATCTATCTATCTATCTATCTATCTATCTATCTATCTATCTATCTATCTATCTATCTATCTATCTATCTATCTATCTATCTATCTATCTATCTATCTATCTATCTATCTATCTATCTATCTATCTATCTATCTATCTATCTATCTATCTATCTATCTATCTATCTATCTATCTATCTATCTATCTATCTATCTATCTATCTATCTATCTATCTATCTATCTATCTATCTATCTATCTATCTATCTATCTATCTATCTATCTATCTATCTATCTATCTATCTATCTATCTATCTATCTATCTATCTATCTATCTATCTATCTATCTATCTATCTATCTATCTATCTATCTATCTATCTATCTATCTATCTATCTATCTATCTATCTATCTATCTATCTATCTATCTATCTATCTATCTATCTATTGGACATAAACTAAGGATCAGTAAGCTGATGCAGGTGCAGGATAAAAAAGAAAATCTCCCTCGCAGCCGAGCACGTCCATAGTAAAAGTACACTGACAGCTCTCGGACGCATGTGAAACGCAAGGGTGACCTGGGAACACACGTGTCGGAACCGTCTTCCTTCCATCAGCTCTGTTTGACCCCCACTGACTGGGAGACGAGAGAATCTGCAGACGCTCCTCCACGACCAGTTCGGATACCATGTAGAAGGTCTATCGAATAGCCCGTTGTAAAGGGGAGCTGGAAGGGGGCACATTGGTGGTTGAAAATCTTCCCTGCCGGTCAAGGAAGTCGAATTTAGAGCTGCAGCAGGTGGGAAGAAACTTGACTCAGTCTAAATTAAAGTCTGACACCGCAACAGCAATATAGTGGAGCAGTTCAGGCCTGGCTAAGAGCAGCCTTGAGCACGATTGCTCAGAGTGAAGAACTGCGGCAGGAGTGATCCGGCGAACAGTTGCCGGAATTCTCAGCGGCTCAAACCGCCAGCAGCAAGTCTGGCGAATTAATCTGCCGAGCAGGATGGAAGAAAAAGTGGCAGCTGAGCAGGACAGAAGAGGCTGATTTGCATATTTCACTGATTTCTGGAGCCGTCGCCTCTTTGCTGCTTGTCCCTCATCCGGCCGGAGACCCGCAAATGCAGCTGGGGTGGCGGCCGCCGCTTCGGGGCTTCACATCTCTGGGGAGCTCATAAAGCTGCCGCTGAGGGACGGCCGTGTGCCAGTGCGGAGAAGGCAAAAATAGAGCGGGATCAGGACAGACGGACGGACACTACGACAGATGAACACAAGGATGCTCACACACAGATGTAGACAGGCATACAGATAAAGCAGACTGACAGACAGACAGACACACAGACAGACACTAAGACAGACACTAAGACAGACAGACTGACAGACAGACAGACAAACAGACAGACAGACAGACAGACAGACAAACAGACAGACAGACAGACAGACAGACAGACAGACAGACAGACAGACAGACACTAAGACAGACAGACAGACAGACAGACAGACAGACAGACAGACAGACAGACAGACAGACAGACAGACAGACAGACAGACAGACAGACAGACAGACAGACAGACAGACAGACAGACAGACAGACAGACAGACAGACAGACAGACAGACAGACAGACAGACAGACAGACAGACACACAGACAGACAGACAGACAGAGACACAGCTCAGAAATGTTGCAGGACATTTCAACCGCATTCCGCACTGGCTGGTTCGCACGGCAGCAAGTGAGCTGATGATCAGCCAAACAATGCAAAAACGATTTGCCTCGTGGAACTCAAAGGAGTCGCAAAACCGCTGTCCCACAACAGTGGCTGCAGCTGTGTGCATGCAGGTGAGCTTCAAATTCTCGCCTCTTTGTCAGCTCCTCATGGCTTCGGGCCTGAGCACTCATGTGACAAAACGCAGTGCAGCCGCAAAACAGAGGCCGACTTCCCCACCTCTCTGTCTGTCAGCAAAGCGGGATCCTGAAGTTCTCGACCTGTCCAACACTGAGAGAAATTCTCGCTCACTATCGCTGCCCTGCCTAATTGGATGCGTTCCGCAGAATAATTAAGGCGAGTGCAACGTCCCGCCCGCTGTGTGCGGCAGAGTCTGCATCGGAGTCGTAGTCGGAGCCTTTGAGCGCCCAGCGATAAAACACTGATTACTGGCCTCCTCTTGCTCGTATTTGCTAATTGCAAGGCCCCCGCGCTGTCCCGCACCCAGCTCGGATAGCAGAATTTTGTAGTGCGGCAAAGCAAAGCTGACGGTTAGGAAGGGACTGGCGGAATGCAGGTGCAGCTAGAATTTTACGCGATGGACTTCAATCCAAGCTACTAATTGTAGTATGCGGGCACTGGAATTGATCGCTGGTTTTAGTCACAGACAGACAGCTCTGGTATCGCCCTATGGATTTATTTATTTGGCGTTTTATTGCGCCAGGCCAAATAAATATGTTCCTGTGGTCTATGGCTGCGGGGTCAAGTGCTGAATAAATACATTTCTGTAGTCAATGGCTGCGGGCTCAAGTGCTGAATAAATACATTTCTGTAGTCAATGGCTGCGGGGTCAAGTGGAGAATAAATACATTTCTATAGTCAATGGCTGCGGGCTCAAGTGCTGAATAAATACATTTCTGTAGTCAATGGCTGCGGGCTCAAGTGGAGAATAAATACATTGCTGTAGTCTATGGCTGCGGGCTCAAGTGGAGAATAAATACATTGCTGTAGTCTATGGCCGGCCCAAGTGTGGAAAAGTACATTTTTGTAGTTTAGGGTCGGCCCAAGTGGAGAATATAAATTTCTGCAGTCTCTGGCCGGCCAAATTAAGTGTGGAAAAATATTTTTGTAGCCTTTGGCCGGGTTCAATAGGGGAATAAATACATTTCTGTAGTCTATGGCTGCGGGCTCAAGTGGAGAATAAATACATTTCTGTAGTCTATGGCCGGACCAACTGGGAAAAAAGTTATACTGATGAGGCCGAGCCAAGCCCAAGCGAACGCGGCACTGCATCGCTGGCTCGGCTCGCCCAATCCACCTGTTTTGCTTAAGCCAGTCTCTCACTTAACATCCCATTAGCAAGACTAGCCTGCAAGGGACTCTGATCATATTTTAAATTATAAATAAAACTTGCCTATGTAATACAATTTGTTCTGCGTTCTTTTGTTTCTCTGGATTAAAGTATTTTGACCTTTTGAATCAAAACTTTTCGTGTTATATTACTCACAGTACTATCATGAAGCACTGGTGTGGCAAGAGGACAGAACTCTTTTAACTTGTACGAGCTAGAATCATATTTTGCAAGAATAGAGGATAATTTTTCCGATAATAGCACAAAATTTTCCATTTTATGCAATTCTGAAGATTCTTCGAAGCCAGCTTGTGTTGTCTCCGAGGTGGTTTCAAAATTTGGCTTTGTAAAACAGTACCGGAGACCGGCAAACATGCAGGTGTGAAGCAAAAGTTATACTTTCTGAAAGAGTCAGCCTTTTGCAGCAATGACGCATATTTTACTCCAAGCTGCCGCAACCTTTCCTACATAGCCATTTTTCAATGCTTACAGCTGACACCTTGCATGCTTGGCAGCCGAGAGTGACATCTGCCAAGAAGACTGCTTTAGTTGCACAATATCCTCGAGAGGGATTCTGTCCCATTATTCCCAGCACTCACTCAACAGACAGGCACTCAGCACGGCTTTGTTTGCCGACGGAGATTACAAAGGAGGCGCTGGCTGTCAAGTTTCAGCCCAGCGACTTAATTGGAGCCCGGGCCTCCAGCGCAGCCTCAAAGTGGGCAAATATTGGAATTTTACTACAAAAGGGAGGCATTTCTAAGGACAAAATTACAGATTTTGCAACTTTCGAGGCCGCTCGTGCGTCATACCCGTTTACGAGGCTGGAGAGCATGAAGCTCGCAGAGCTACTGTAAACTCACCTATAGTAACGGCATTTGCTTTCTAACTGGAATTCTCTAGATAGATTCAAGTACCGCTAGTGAGTCCAGTAGTTCTTGAATGGATTTTTCTCGCCACGCAGGTTCTGAGGCAACATCTGCGTGGCGAAAGTGCTTAGGGTTGAGGTTGGGGTTGGGTTAAGGTTAGGGTTGTTGCGTATTGCTATGACTGCTGCAAAGTATAGACTTCTACTTCGGAAATAGTCTATGGTTTATGCGACGCGATACGGTACTCTCCTTTGTTTGCTAAGCTTCGAATCTTTTCATTTAGGAACACAAGGCCCTAGGAGCGCGCTGCCGCTAAAATATAGCTTAATTTCAAACCATAATTCATTGACTTGGCGTTTTTCAAACAAAACAAGGGTTAGGGTTAAGACTGGGTTGGGGTTACGCTCGGTGGTAATATTGGTCTATGAGAATTTCCCGCATGAAGTTTTCCCGCCGAGGTCTGCCCGCGCGAGCTTTTCCCGCCGAGATTTCCCCGCCGAGCTTTTCCCGCCGAGCTTTTCCCCGTTGAGCTTTTCCCGCCGAGATTTCCCCGCCGAGCTTTTCCCGCCGAGATTTCCCCGTTGAGCTTTTCCCGCCGAGATTTCTCCGCCGAGCTTTTCCCGCCGAGATTTCCCCGCCGAGCTTTTCCCGCCGAGATTTCCCTCAGCGAGGTTACCCCGCTGGAGGTTTTCCCGCGAGAGTTTTTACCGCCGAAGTTTTCGGATTTGAAATCTAGTCTAGCCTAGTTCTATTTTGTCCAGAATTGTTTATAGACCGGATTTGACTTGAAATTCCAACTGTAAAAACCCTGCGGGAAAACCTCGTCTTCACATCAATCAATCGATTCACATTGACCTGTGTTGTTCTAATTTATTAAATCTTTCTGTCACTTTTCAGAGTATAACTCAAAACCTGGCAACCATAAACGGCTGTGCAATACTCAACGAGCAATAGTATATTAACCAGAGCGTTATGGACAAACATACAAACAAACAAACATTAGAGATTTAGTATATTTGGATTAATACCCATGCTTTAAGGGCAGAGGACGAAATCGGAGGATGCCCGAGGTTTTACTGTTATAGCGCCATAGACATTTTTGCTCGGCAAGGCTGAGAGAGGAAGAATGAAAGAGCGGGGAAAGTGGGGGTGTGGGGGCGAAGCCCCACATAGCAACCATAGACACTTTGATCAGATGAGAACGAAGCTGTCCCCAATTATATGTGAAACTGTTGCTAAACTGCCCACAAATTAGCGGGCATTTAATGAAAGTTTTGATTTGTACATTTTTTCGATTTATGTGGGCTTAAATGTAGTCTATGGTATTAAAGGGATTGATTGTACCCTTTTGTCTATGGTATTAAAGGGATTGATTGTACCCTTTTGTCTATGGTATTAAAGGGATTGATTGTACCCTTTTGTCTATGGTATTAAAGGGATTGATTGTACCCTTTTGGTCTATGGTATTAAAGGGATTGATTGTACCCTTTTGTCTATGGTATTAAAGGGATTGATTGTACCCTTTTGTCTATGGTATTAAAGGGATTGATTGTACCCTTTTGTCTATGGTATTAAAGGGATTGATTGTACCCTTTTGTCTATGGTATTAAAGGGATTGATTGTACCCTTTTGTCTATGGTATTAAAGGGATTGATTGTACCCTTTTGTCTATGGTATTAAAGGGATTGATTGTACCCTTTTGTCTATGGTTTTCGGCAGTGATCCTCTCGGCAACAATTCAATTGTTCAATTCAATTAACAGAAAATTAACAGATGCATTTGGCCATAGAAAAGAATCGAAACCTGACAATGACGCACAACAAAAACAACAAGAGGAGTAGTATTATTTTTCTGTCACATATAAGTTCGACAAGAACTCCGTTTCAACACTCGAATGATTCTCCAGTAATCTGTTCACCTGGCGATTGACGGACGGGTTCCAGTGCAGGTGCCGTTGAATTGCCGCACGAAAACAGATAAAAGACTTCGGCGCGTAAGTGTGCTCCATCCTGCTTTCGAAGAGACGAATAGAAAAGCCTTAGACTATCGTTCAGGAATCGACCAGGCACGCGCTTTAGACTCCTGGTGACCCCCTTCTCGTTGAGGAACTGACGGAACCTTGCCACGTAAAGTTTTCGTTGAGTCTCGGTCGATTTCGGCGCAGATTCATTCTCAATCCGGTGCAGCATTTGTAGATCTTCGCTGGTCAGCTCAGGCAGCACTTCGGTAATAAACGACGCATCCAAATTGTTAATCTCCAGAGAAAAGCGACTGCTCGACTCTCGATTGACAAAAGCCAACTCGTCCGTGGAGAGTCCACATTTTCTCCGCCAGGGTTTTTGTAGCGAAACGGACATACATGTAGCTCCTTTTTCTATTGGTAATTTAATTGAAAGCTGAAAAATCCACTAGAGAATTGTTTATGACAGATAGGCGAGTCGTCTTCACTGTCCTTTCCAACTACTCGTAACATAGACCACTAACTATTAGCTTGACTGCTCTTTCAAAGTGCCATAGACAGCAGAATTGACTAGAAATCCGGCAACAATAAATTTCATGCAAAAGGGTACAATAGCGACATAGACGGATTCTTTCACGGCAGCAATTGTTTTACTAAGCTCTAGCCGCTACGCGGCTTCAGCTTAGGAAATTGCTGCTGAAAAAATCTGTATATATCGCGTCGTTACATGAAGTGCCTGCTGGGCTAAAATGTCATGTTACAATATACCATTAATACGGCGCCGGAGGATTTTTCATCAACACCCGCAAAGCATGGGTATTAACGTTTGTACCATAGACGTTTTTGTCCCAATCCATTCTCTCAACCCCCACAGCCTTTGTGACTCGCGGAGGTCTCGCGTGGCTGAAAGAAATTCGCATCGGCGGGAAAGGCCCGGTGTGGGGAAGGTTTGCAAATGACCTTCAGTGCCGGCTGCGGTGCAAATAACGCAATCAGGCCGGGATAATGTCAACTGGCAGGATTCCACTTCCAATTTCAGTTCTCACGAGCCCTCCTGATGCCTTACTGTCCACTATGGGATTATTATCCCGCTGCTCCCCGAGGCTTCCCAATGCTGATGCCAATTTTAGGGTGGCTGGAGGGGCGAGTTGCGAGTCGCTGATGGGGAGGGGAGAAAAACAGATAAACCTGTCTAGACATGCACTGGAGTGGGGGCACCAGCGGCTTGGGGGGCAGTGTCTAGGGATCGTGGGGGCACTAGTGTCTTGGGTGGGGGGCAGTGTCTAGGGATCGAGGGGGCACTAGTGTCTTGTGTGGGGGGCAGTGTCTAGGGATCGTGGGGCACTAGTTTCTTGGGTGGGGGGGCAGTGTCTAGGGATCGTGGGGCACTAATTTCTTGGGTGGGGGGGCAGTGTCTAGGGATCGTGGGGGCACTAGTTTCTTGGGTGGGGGCAGTGTCTAGGGATCGTGGGGGCACTAGTTTCTTGGGTGGGGGGCAGTGTCTAGGGATCGTGGGGGCACTAGTTTCTTGGGTGGGGTGGGGGTGCAGTGTCTAGGGATCGAGGGGGCACTAGTGTCTTGGGTGGGGGGGCAGTGTCTAGGGATCGAGGGGGCACTAGTGTCTTGTGTGGGGGGGCAGTGTCTAGGGATCGTGGGGCACTAGTTTCTTGGGTGGGGGGGGCAGTGTCTAGGGATCGTGGGGCACTAATTTCTTGGGTGGGGGGGCAGTGTCTAGGGATCGTGGGGCACTAGTTTCTTGGGTGGGGGGCAGTGTCTAGGGATCGTGGGGGCACTAGTTTCTTGGTGGGGGCAGTGTCTAGGGATCGTGGGGGCACTAGTTTCTTGGGTGGGGGGGCAGTGTCTAGGGATCGTGGGGCACTAGTTTCTTGGGTGGGGGGCAGTGTCTAGGGATCGTGGGGGCACTAGTTTCTTGGGTGGGGGGGGCAGTGTTTAGGGATCGAGGGGGCACTAGTGTCTTGGGTGGGGGGGGGGCAGTGTTTAGGGATCGTGGGGGCACTAGTTTCTTGGGTGGGGGGCAGTGTCTAGGGATCGTGGGGGCACTAGTTCTTGGGTGGGGGGGCAGTGTTTAGGGATCGAGGGGCACTAGTGTCTTGGGTGGGGGGGGCAGTGTTTAGGGATCGTGGGGCACTAGTTTCTTGGGTGGGGGGCAGTGTTTAGGGATCGTGGGGCACTAGTTTCTTGGGTGGGGGGGGCAGTGTCTAGGGATCGTGGGGGCACTAGTGTCTTGGGGGGCAGTATCTAGGGATCGTGGGGGCACTAGTTTCTTGGGTGGGGGGGCAGTGTCTAGGGATCGTGGGGCACTAGTTTCTTGGGTGGGGGGGCAGTGTTTAGGGATCGAGGGGGCACTAGTTTCTTGGGTGGGGGGGCAGTATCTAGGGATCGTGGGGCACTAGTTTCTTGGGTGGGGGGGGCAGTGTCTAGGGATCGTGGGGGCACTAGTTTCTTGGGTGGGGGGCAGTGTCTAGGGATCGTGGGGGCACTAGTTTCTTGGGTGGGGGGGGCAGTGTTTAGGGATCGTGGGGGCACTAGTTTCTTGGGTGGGGGGCAGTGTCTAGGGATCGAGGGGGCACTAGTTTCTTGGGTGGGGGGCAGTGTTTAGGGATCGAGGGGGCACTAGTTTCTTGGGTGGGGGGGGGGGGGCAGTGTTTAGGGATCGTGGGGGCACTAGTTTCTTGGGTGGGGGGGGCAGTGTTTAGGGATCGAGGGGCACTAGTTTCTTGGGTGGGGGGCAGTATCTAGGGATCGTGGGGCACTAGTTTCTTGGGTGGGGGGGGCAGTGTTTA
This sequence comes from Macrostomum lignano, assembly GCA_002269645.1. Lineage (NCBI taxonomy): Eukaryota > Metazoa > Platyhelminthes > Macrostomidae > Macrostomum > Macrostomum lignano. The sequence continues at coordinate 173,144 of NIVC01000738.1, read as the reverse complement.
GGGATCGTGGGGGCACTAGTTTCTTGGGTGGGGGGGGCAGTGTTTAGGGATCGAGGGGGCACTAGCTTAGGAAATGGCTGCTGAAAAAATCTGTATATATCGCGTCGTTACATGAAGTGCCTGCTGGGCTAAAATGTCATGTTACAATATGCCATTAATACGGCGCCGGAGGATTTTTCATCAACACCCGCAAAGCATGGGTATTAACGTTTGTACCATAGACGTTTTTATCCCAATCCATTCTCTCTCCCTTCCACCACTCAGTGAACTTTTGTTGAATCTATCAGCTGTCTCTCCTCTCAGAGGGAGAGAAGTCCAATACACTGTAGAAATACCGCCCAAAGAAATATTTCACACGAGTAAGGCAAAAACGGGCAAAGACATGTCTATGGCCGAAACCTTATTATCTGCCCCGCAAATAGCAGGTGGATAATGTTAATTAGCGGGCCGTAACGAGAGCTTGGAATTAAAGGGCGCCATTATATACCCGCAGGGCTAAAAGGTCATGCGACAGTACACTAAGCCACCTCATTCTCAGCAGCATCCCACTTAGAATGAACTCTGTCTCTCCTTTGTATCTTTAAGCAAGTTTTTCTTCCTTTGCGATACCTTCAATTTGCTATATCGCAGTCTCACTGAGGCAACGCAGTAACCCAGAACGCAGGCGAAGAGATGCAAGAGTATCAATGCTCACTCACCTGTCTGTCGAGTGATGAAGGAACCTCGTCAGCAAGCTGAACAGCCCGGGTCTGTCCCTCCAGCCTCCTCTGCTCTGTTGCTTTTGCTTTGTTTTTTCGCTCTGTTTGCCCAGCTGAGGCAGTCCAATGGCCTCCCGTTTCTCCCCCTGTCTGCCGCTCTCTTCTGTCTCAGCTGCTTCTCTTCTTTCTTCTGCCTCAGAGGCTGCTCAGCTCAGGCCTATAAGCAGCCCGCGGAGCCACCCAACCCCCACAGCCTTTGTGACTCGCGGAGGTCTCGCGTGGCTGAAAGAAATTCGCATCGGCGGGAAAGGCCCGGTGTGGGGAAGGTTTGCAAATGACCTTCAGTGCCGGCTGCGGTCTCTGCGCGCCCGGTGCAAATAATGCAATCAGGCCGGGATAATGTCAACTGGCAGGATTCCACTTCCAATTTCAGTTCTCGCGAGCCCTCCTGATGCCTTACTGTCCACTATGGGATTATTATCCCGCTGCTCCCCGAGGCTTCCCAATGCTGATGCCAATTTTAGGGCGGCTGGAGAGGCGAGTTGCGGATTTTCGGTTCCTTGCCACGCCCGAAGCCTCGCGACAAGGCAGGCCGCTGCGGCCGCTGATAGGGAGAGGAGAAAAACAGATAAATCTTGTCTAGACATGCACTGGAGTGGGGGCACCAGCGGCTTGGGGGGTGGGGCAGTGTCTAGGGATCGTGGGGGCACTAGTGTCTTGGGTGGGGCAGTGTCTAGGGATCGTGGGGGCACTAGTGTCTTGGGTGGGGCAGTGTCTAGGGATCGTGGAGGCACTAGTGTCTTGGGTGGGGGGGCAGTGTCTAGGGATCGTGGGGGCACTAGTGTCTTGGGTGGGGAGCAGTGTCTAGGGATCGTGGAGGCACTAGTGTCTTGGGTGGGGCAGTGTCTAGGGATCGTGGAGGCACTAGTGTCTTGGGTGGGGGGGCAGTGTCTAGGGATCGTGGGGGCACTAGTGTCTTGGGTGGGGGGGCAGTGTCTAGGGATCGTGGGGGCACTAGTGTCTTGGGTGGGGGGGCAGTGTCTAGGGATCGTGGGGGCACTAGTGTCTTGGGTGGGGGGGCAGTGTCTAGGGATCGTGGGGGCACTAGTTTCTTGGGTGGGGGGCAGTGTCTAGGGATCGTGGGGGCACTAGTTTCTTGGGTGGGGGCAGTGTCTAGGGATCGTGGGGCACTAGTGTCTTGGGTGGGGGGGCAGTGTCTAGGGATCGAGGGGGCACTAGTGTCTTGGGTGGGGGGGCAGTGTCTAGGGATCGTGGGGGCACTAGTGTCTTGGGTGGGGGGCAGTGTCTAGGGATCGTGGGGGCACTAGTGTCTTGGGTGGGGGGGGCAGTGTCTAGGGATCGTGGGGGCACTAGTTTCTTGGGTGGGGGGCAGTGTCTAGGGATCGTGGGGCACTAGTGTCTTGGGTGGGGGGGGCAGTGTCTAGGGATCGTGGGGGCACTAGTTTCTTGGGTGGGGGGCAGTGTCTAGGGATCGTGGGGGCACTAGTGTCTTGGGTGGGGGGGCAGTGTCTAGGGATCGAGGGGGCACTAGTTTCTTGGGTGGGGGGGCAGTGTCTAGGGATCGTGGGTGCACTAGTTTCTTGGGTGGGGTGGGGCAGTGTCTAGGGATCGTGGGGCCACTAGTGTCTTGGGTGGGGGAGGCAGTGTCTAGGGATCGAGGGGGCACTAGTTTCTTGGGTGGGGGCAGTGTCTAGGGATCGAGGGGGCACTAGTTTCTTGGGTGGGGGCAGTGTCTAGGGATCGTGGGGGCACTAGTGTCTTGGGTGGGGGGGGCAGTGTCTAGGGATCGAGGGGGCACTAGTGTCTTGGGTGGGGGCAGTGTCTAGGGATCGTGGGGGCACTAGTGTCTTGGGTGGGGGGGGCAGTGTGTAGGGATCGAGGGGCACTAGTGTCTTGGGTGGGGGCAGTGTCTAGGGATCGAGGGGGCACTAGTGTCTTGGGTGGGGGGGCAGTGTCTAGGGATCGAGGGGCACTAGTGTCTTGGGTGGGGGCAGTGTCTAGGGATCGAGGGGCACTAGTTTCTTGGGTGGGGGGCAGTGTCTAGGGATCGAGGGGGCACTAGTGTCTTGGGTGGGGGGGGCAGTGTCTAGGGATCGTGGGGGCACTAGTGTCTTGGGTAGGGGGGCAGTGTCTAGGGATCGAGGGGCACTAGTGTCTTGGGTGGGGGGCAGTGTCTAGGGATCGTGGGGGCACTAGTGTCTTGGGTGGGGGCAGTGTCTAGGGATCGTGGGGGCACGTGTCTTGGGTGGGGGGCAGTGTCTAGGGATCGTGGGGGCACTAGTGTCTTGGGTGGGGGGCAGTGTCTAGGGATCGAGGGGCACTAGTGTTTTGGGGGGGGCAGTATCTAGGGATCGTGGGGGCACTAGTGTCTTGGGTGGGGGCAGTGTCTAGGGATCGTGGGGCCACTAGTGTCTTGGGTGGGGGGCAGTGTCTAGGGATCGTGGGGGCACTAGTGTCTTGGGTGGGGGCAGTGTCTAGGGATCGTGGGGGCACTAGTGTCTTGGGTGGGGGGCAGTGTCTAGGGATCGTGGGGGCACTAGTGTCTTGGGTGGGGGGCAGTGTCTAGGGATCGTGGGGGCACTAGTGTCTTGGGTGGGGGGGCAGTGTCTAGGGATCGAGGGGGCACTAGTGTCTTGGGGGGGGCAGTATCTAGGGATCGTGGGGGCACTAGTGTCTTGGGGGGGGCAGTGTCTAGGGATCGTGGGGGCACTAGTGTCTTGGGTGGGGGCAGTGTCTAGGGATCGTGGGGCACTAGTGTCTTGGGTGGGGGGGGGGCAGTGTCTAGGGATCGTGGGGGCACTAGTGTCTTGGGGGGGCATCCTGTGTTAGATTGGAAGCCATTTTATTGTCTTGTCGCCAGTGTCTTGAGTGGGCGGTTGAAATGGACATCATGGCGTGGTAATATGCAGTTCGCAGTGAACTCTACTTTCAGAATTTGCCGCTACAGTTGTTAAGTCAGTAGATCTGCGATCGAGTACAGATCGCGATATACAATGAATTGCGAGCTCAGTTTTAACAAAATCTGCAAGATACTACTATTAGCCCTGTGTTGGAAATAGTCAATAGTTTCTATACAGTCATCTTCATTTCGTAATTTTAGTTCAGGAACAGAACTAAGACTATGATGGAATGGAAGGGCAGGGGTGCTTAAAATCGATTTTAACGAAACATAACCGCCCCGGGTCAGCACATAAATTTTGTTCATTCCCATCAATCAGATGCGACACTGAGCACAAGTAGCCGGCTCTGGTATCAAGTGCTGACAGGGACCTCGCTTCTCCGACACCCCAATCCCAACGCACTCAATGCAGTGAGTCACGGCAGCTTAAAATGTTCCCACTTCCCAGTTTCATGGTTCGTCGGAATCCCGCTGGGAATCTCGGCCGAAAGAAGCTGTGAAAAAATTTCGAGGAGTTTTTCGTTGGCGGGGCTAGGAATTAATTAGCTCGGCGCGACTCCCCCCCCCTCAGCCCGAGATGCGACATCGAGCTCTCCGAATATTCCCGGCCAAATCTCTAAGGCCAAGTCTCTACTCGCACTGGAGCGTCACCGCGATCGATGCGGGGCTGCGATCGGCCGCGGGCCACCTGACTGGCTAGCGCGGTGTTAAAAACTAATTAATTGGATTAGAAACAGCGGCAGAGTGACAGTGATCAGCTGGGCGGCCCGCTGGGGTCTCCCGCCAACAGGCCGCTCATTAGGCATTCCGAAGAGGCGCCTCCAGCAGCTGCCGCACGCAGCGGGGGGTGGGGCTGAGCGCCATTCGAGTCTTCTCAGTGCCGCAGCGAATCTCATTTACAATTCAATTGTTACGCGCCCAGGCAGCGCGGGCTGAGAAGGGGCCGCGGAGGAGGCGACCCCTCTCGCGGGATTTCGCAACCCTCACAGTGTTGCGACTTCAATCTTCTGCTTTTGGTCCCGGCAGACTCTCTCTACCCGGCTCTTTTCTAGAAATATTTCTGATCCGGTAGAAGCTGGCAAAGCTTTGCCGCCGGATGGGGAGGAGGCGGAGGCGGGGCGGGGGGCTCACGGGCCCGAGGATTCAAAAGCGCTGCTCTGCGGCAGCTTCAGAATCAGCAGAAGCAAATGTTGCAGAAAAGGAGATCCGAAGCTGGCATGGATTTCTCCTTCCCGTCTGCGGCTGCCGCCGTGACTGCAGCAGCAGCGGCTGCGGCAGCTGCTGTGAACTCCCCTAGTGGAGAATACCTTTACCAGCAGAGCGGCTGGACTCTGCCGCTGCATCAGCAGCAACAGCAACCGGCGCAGCAGCAACAGTTTTCATTTGGCCAGTCAGGCTGTGCGGGCCAGGAGTTTGACTGTTTTCCTGGGGACGGTACTTGGTGAGATTCTTTAAGAGAAATTTTGATTATTCAATACGGTAGCTAATAGACGATTTGGGCAGTTGTCAAATTCCGCTTGTTACCCGTAACCGAAACCCAATTCAAACTCGCGCGAAAGGGACATTGGTAAACAATGATTCAGGTAGAATCAACAACCCAGGAGCATTTAGTTTGAGAAGCATGGCGGTTTGTTACTGACAGCTTGTACTTGTTAAATGTAGGCCGTCCTTGGTACAGTACATGGCGCAGGTCCCTTCCCACTACCAAAACACGCTCCAGCGCTCCAGTCGACGCGAAACGTGAGAAGTCGCGGGACGCGGCCCGGCACAGACGCGGCCGGGAGAACTTAGAATTCCTGGCCGTGGCCCGGCTGCTGCCTCTGCATCCGGAGATCGCCCGCCAGCTGGACAAGGCCTCCGTCATCCGGTTGGCGGTCAGCTACTTGAAGCTGCGCCAGCTGTCAAGCACGGGCCTGCCCAGCTGGTGCCGCAAGCCCGACGAAGAGGAGAAAAAACTGAAGCAGCCGGAGGCGCCCGATCTTGGCGGGCTCATCCTGCAGGCAGTGGACGGCTTTCTCATGATTCTGGGCACCGATCTGACCATCTTGTACATCTCCGAGACCGTGTCCATTTTCCTGGGCCAGTCGCAGGTGGACATGACCGGCAATGACCTGGTGGGCTACGTGCACACAGCCGACCACGCGGGCCTCATCGACCACACTGAGAAGCTGATGGGGCACGCCCGAGACGAGCACGGTTAGTTACTGCTGTGGGCCCAGGTTCTCTGGGAAAAACACGATGTAACAACCAGTATGACCCGACACCAACTAGTTGCATAGAAAATAAGCTTTCATTGAGCTCTGAGTCCCAATTGTAGCAATTTCCTGCATTTTTAGTAGCCTTGTCCATGGAGAATATCTGCGTCCGTCTTCGATCCAATCTTGGCAAGCGCAACGCCCAGGTGCCAATATCCGGCTACAGGGTGAGCCTTCGGTGCTGTTGGAGGAACTTCCTGCGTACGAGTATATAAACCTGCCATGTACTGCGTTTCTATCTTCAATCGTTAAAATTTGATTCCAGACAGTTCAGCTGCACTGCCAGCGTCGCGTGGATGCTGGTAGCGGACAGCCGCTTGGCCTTGTTGCCCTGGCAACCGCGTTACCTTCGCTGGCTCTGAGCGAGCTCTACCTGCCAGCGAACAGCTGCGTGCTACGGCTGGACGAAAACTTCTGCATCGTTCTAGGAGATACCAGGTAGGTTAGGAAGGCTTGATCCAGCTTGTATCATGTTTATTTAAATCTTTTGAAGTGCCATTTAATGTACCACACACCACCTGCAGCAAACGGTCAAATCAGGACATGAACGTCAGCGTGCCGTCCTCACTGTATCAGTACATCTTTCCGCAGCACCTGGAAGCGGTGCGATCCGCGCATCAAGACGGTAATTCATGCGCGGACATCTTTCCCAACAAATTGTTTTTTAGTCAAGCCTGTTTTGTTGTGTACCTACGAGACTCAGTTATTGGACTTTTCGTTTTCAATTTCAGTGATGAAGCTGGGCCAGACTCTTACCCTGCCGGTGGGCTGGATGCCGCAGAAACAGCAACAACAGCAGAGCTACCTGTGGGTGCAGTTCTGCATGAATGCGCTGTTCGAGTCCAAGGCCAAACAGTCGAATCGGCAGCCGAAAGCAATCATAGCTGTGGCTTATATTCTTGGATAATACGAACCAAGCTTTCTGTTCTGACACATGCAATGTGTGCTTCGGGAATTAGCAGTTCATTTGCAAGACCAACAGTAACAGCTATCCAGATGCAAATAGTATAGCGCTCAGAGTATTTGATTTTTTCACTTCAGCCCTCACATCCGGTTGAATAAACTTGCATCACGATAGACCGAGTCCATTGACCTTTTGGACAGTTTTTGTTTGTCTTCAATCTTCATCAGTCCTACTAGGCAAGTTACAGGCCGGCGAGGCAGGACCATTGTGTAGCTGAGAACTAGGAACCTGATTTTGTGCCTGGACCCTTTCGCATCGATGGGGTAATACATCAAAGCAGACTGGCTGGACCTAGACTCAGTTTCCTGTGTCGCACAGAGGAACCAACGCTAGTCAAGATGGAGAAGTTGGTGTGACCAGAACGGCCTACTACGATGAGAGCGCTTCCAAAAGGCAATCAAGCTGCCCTTCTCGCTGAAAGCTGGCTGCATAGCACAACGCCAGAGCGAATGCCGACGAGAGCATCAAGAGCAAACACCAAGAAAACGTATAGGGGCAAGACTTGAGGCATTTTAGTAAAAATTTCAGCCAAACGAACCGGGTTGCAGCTGAGGACAAACTATAAAAGGTTTTAAGATGCATTCTCCCAAGTCTTCAGACGGAGCAAATTAGTAACATTTCCAGAAGAACATACTGTCCAATTAATTTCTAACAATTCAATCGATTTTGAGTGTCCCTTTGTCTAGATTATTTACCAGATGTGTATTTGGAGAGAAGCTATAGATAGTCAGTACAGTAGCGCTTGACAGCAAGCCGAAAAACTGACAGCAAGCGAAATTATTCAGATGGTCAGTAGGACTACGAAGTTTAAGGCTAGGATTATCTGAAGTTGATGTGCAGTAGGGCTGATCCACACACAGCAGAGATAAATATAGTAGTTCTAAAACTTGTTTGCGAGGAACATTAGTCTACAACTACACAGATGTGCTATCAATGCAGATGGAGCAATCAGGACCGACCTAAATCCACAGTAGTAAAGTTTATAAACTATTCGAGTCTGTGTTCTGTCCGAGAGCCGCGGCTCACAGCGAGTGCACGTGGAAGCCGTGCGGTACGCGGCTGTAGCCGATGATGGACCGGCGGCCGATGATCTCGCCAAAGAAAAACCAGCAGGCGACCTCCACCGCCACTCCGGTGCTCACCAGGCACTGGGCGACCGTCAGCTCGCGCCAGTTCTGCCGCCTGGCCGCCTGCATCAGCTTGCCGAACTCGGCCGAGATCTGCGGCACCTCGGCGGGCGTCGGCGGCTTCAGCTCGACGCGGGCGTATCGCCAAAACTTCGACAGCTTGGGGCCGGCGCTGCGGATGCCAGACTGGGTGGCTGAGGCCACGGACTTCACCAGGGCGCTCATCGCATGAGAGAGAGAGCCGTTGGGTGGGCGATTGCGTTTGGAATGCGATTTACTGCTCTAATGTGCGACTCAGAGTGGCCTAATGATGAAGTCCTACTGCTCTAATGTGCGACTCAGAGTGACCTAATGATGAAGTCCTACTGCTCTAATGTGCGACTCTAAGAGTGACCTAATGATGAAGTCCTACTGCTCTAATGTGCGACTCAGAGTGACCTAATGATGAAGTCCTACTGCTCTAATGTGCGACTCAGAGTGACCTAATGATGAAGTCCTACTGCTCTAATGTGCGACTCTAAGAGTGACCTAATGATGAAGTCCTACTGCTCTAATGTGCGACTCTAAGAGTGACCTAATTATGAAGTCCTACTGCTCTAATGTGCGACTCTAAGAGTGACCTAATGATAAAGTCCTATTGCTCTAATGCAACTCTAAGAGTGGCCTAATGATTAAGCGATGCATGCAAAAAAATTAAAATAAATAAACGGGAGCCTAAGACTTGGCAGCCGTCACAAGCGCAACCTCGAGCTATCAGGTTTTATTTAATATTTATTTCCAAGCAATATTATCCGCCTCGATAGAGCGATGGATGCTACTCATTCAGCATAGTAGTATATGTAGTACTAGAGTGGCTCATTTTAAAGCCAAAATTTAAACAAAAAACCTATAACTTTATAAATCATCGCTTAAAGATAGGAAACAAATTCAAACATTTGGTTCAATAAAGGAATTGAACGGTTCTTGCGGCTGGTGATAATAACTAGTAATGAAGACAGAAGGAAACTTGTATTTCTCAGTCAAGGAGGTCTTAGCTACCGGTCTATCATATGTTCATAGCTATCTATTAAAATTATGTTTAGTAACTGAAGAGCCGACGGGCTAAAGCTTCGAGTTCAGACGGGTTCATCGCCGCTCTACTTCTGCTGCTCGGCCAGGCGCTCGGCCTTGCCGACGGCCTCCTCAATGCCGCCAACCATGAAGAAGGCGACCTCGGGCAGGTGGTCCAGCTCGCCGGACAGGATCTTCTTGAAGCCGCTGATCGTTTCCTTCAGCGGCACCAGCTTGCCTTCGTGGCCAGTGAACACCTCGGCCATCTGGAAGGGCTGCGACAGGAAGCGCTGGATCTTGCGGGCGCGGGAGACGGTCAGGCGGTCCTCCTCAGACAGCTCGTCCATGCCCAGGATGGCGATGATGTCCTGCGATATGGGGGGTGATTCAGTGGCTGAGGTTGGTTCAAGCGTGACATTTGGGTTACTTTGAATGTGAAAGATGCTATCAAGGCAACTACGAGGTTAATGAAGGATCAAGGATGAGGAACTTTTGGGTAACACAGGCAGTGGTCCCAGCAAGTAGGTCACTGATTTTTCGCGCCATTCTATTTTTTTCGCGCCCTGCTTAAAGTCACGTGGCGTGCACAACCTCGAAAAGGGTGTACTGTAATTTTTAGGTACGCGGTACGCTGTGACGAAAATGTCAGCAAAATTTAGCATACATGTACCTCCTACACTGTTTTCAGAAATTAATGATTCCAGCAGCCAAGGATTACAAATAAAATATTAGCAGCATTTTAGTTTGAATTATTTTAGTTTAAAAATTAGAACAAAATGTAAGGAACTGCAAAAAATAGCAGGAAGTCAGACAAGACCTACTGCTAACTTAACAATAAAACATAATCTGTTTTAATAATGAAATTCGATTTTAACAGCCTACGCAGCAAAAGACTAAATAATTTAAAATTTGAAGATCGAATAGCGTTAAGTACATTAATACATTAATTCCGTTTCAATTTAAGTAAGTGCTAAATAAAATTTCGTAATTTAAACCATAGATCGCATCCGGTCTGGATCTGGGCAGAGGCAAGGAGTTCTATAATTAGCAACCTGGAGTGGAAACGAGTTTTTCAGTTTTACCTCATGAGGCCAGACTAGCATAGACAGAGTCAGACAGAGCCATAGACATTTTCAGTGCTTTACAATTGACGCCAATAAAACTCGAGGTAAAACTCGCTTCTGCTCTAGATTGCTAATTATAGAACTCCTTGGCAGAGGCTACTTAGCATTAGCAACGAGTACACCATTTTACCTCTATTTTGAACAATTTTTCTCGCATTTTTCCTATGGTAACTTACTGGCTCCATCGTCCCTAATAATGTACTAACTTTTTTGAATATTTGAGAAACATGGATTAAAGAAACTGTTTTTGCCCAATTTGGAGCTGCTTAGCTCCAATTTTGCGCCAATCAGTTGTGAAAAATTCGCGCCATTGCTGTAACATTTGCGCATTCGCGCCTCACTGGGACCACTGAACACAGGCTCTTATTGCATAGGCTTGGGGAGAATACATACTACCCACCTGCAGAGAGCGGTAATCCTGCAGGATCTTCTGCACGCCGCGGGCCACAGCGTAGTGCTCCTGGCCGACAATGTTGGGATCCAGGATGCGGGAGGTCGAGTCCAGCGGGTCCACGGCCGGGTAGATGCCCAACTCGGCGATGCCGCGGGACAGCACGGTGGTGGCGTCCAGATGGGCAAAGGTGGTGGCGGGCGCCGGGTCGGTCAGATCGTCGGCAGGCACGTAGATGGCCTGCACCGAGGTGATGGAGCCCTTCTTGGTGGTGGTGATTCGCTCCTGCATGGTGCCCATGTCCGTGGCCAGGGTTGGCTGGTAGCCCACGGCTGACGGGATGCGGCCGAGCAGGGCGGACACCTGGCGGGGGGGGGGGCGGAGGAACGAAACTTTGAGTTTAGTTAATTAATCCTAAGCTAGCACTCTGGCAGAGTTTGCTGGCACAGCTCAGTCTGGGAGCGGCAGCTCATTCCCATCAGCCTTACCTCAGATCCGGCCTGGGTGAAGCGGAAGATGTTGTCGATGAACAGCAGCACATCCTGGCCTTCCTGGTCGCGGAAGTACTCGGCCACGGTCAGGCCGGTCAGGGCCACGCGAGCCCTGGCACCTGGCGGCTCATTCATCTGGCCGTACACCAGCGACACCTTAGAGTTCTTGCCCTTGAGGTCGACCACGCCAGTCATGATCATCTCGTGGTAGAGATCGTTGCCCTCGCGGGTGCGCTCGCCCACGCCGGCAAACACGGAGTAGCCACCGTGAGCACGGGCCACGTTGTTAATGAGCTCCATGATGAGCACAGTCTTGCCCACGCCGGCGCCGCCGAACAGGCCGATCTTGCCGCCCCTGGCGTAGGGCGCCAGCAGGTCCACCACCTTGATGCCGGTCTCCAGGATCTCCTGGTCCGTGCTCATCTCAACGAACTCCGGCGCCTCGGCGTGGATTGAAGCCTAGGATACGGGTTATTTTAGAGGATTTTTATTGCTGACACCATTGAATCTCAGGGGCTGGGTTTGAAGGGGTAGCGGTGGCCCAGCAACTGAGGATCTGGGAGGCTGACCCAGCAACTGAGGATCTGGGAGGGCGGGGTGGCCCAGCAACTGAGGATCTGGGAGGCTGGCCCAGCAACTGAGGATCAGGGAGGGCGGGGTGGCCCAGCAACTGAGGATCTGGGAGGCTGGCCCAGCAACTGATGATCTGGGAGGCTGGCCCAGCAACTGAGGATCTGGGAGGCTGGCCCAGCAACTGAGGATCTGGGAGGGCGGCCCAGCAACTGAGGATCAGGGAGGGAGGAGCTGGCCCAGCAACTGAGGATCTGGGAGGGAGCGGCTGGTCCAGCAACTTGAGGATCTGGGAGGCTGGCGATTGCCCAGCAACTGAGGATCTGGGAGGCTGGCCCAGCAACTGAGGATCTGGGAGGCTGGCGATCGCCCAGCAACTGAGGATCTGGGAGGGCGGGGTGGCCCAGCAACTGAGGATCTGGGAGGCTGGCCCAGCAACTGAGGATCAGGGAGGGCGGGGTGGCCCAGCAACTGAGGATTAGGGAGGCTGGCCCAGCAACTGATGATCTGGGAGGCTGGCCCAGCAACTGAGGATCTGGGAGGCTGGCCCAGCAACTGAGGATCTGGGAGGGCGGCCCAGCAACTGAGGATCAGGGAGGGAGGAGCTGGCCCAGCAACTGAGGATCTGGGAGGGAGCGGCTGGTCCAGCAACTTGAGGATCTGGGAGGCTGGCGATTGCCCAGCAACTGAGGATCTGGAGGCTGGCCCAGCAACTGACACTCTGGGAGGCTGGCCCAGCAACTGAGGATCTAGAAGGCTGGCCCAGCAACTGAGGATCTGGGAGGCTGGCCCAGCAACTGAGGATCTAGAAGGCTGGCCCAGCAACTGAGGATCTGGGAGGCTGGCCCAGCAACTGAGGATCTGGGAGGGAGGAGCTGGCCCAGCAACTGAGGATCTGGGAGGCTGGCCCAGCAACTGAGGATCTGGGAGGGCGGGGTGGCCCAGCAACTGAGGATCTGGGAGGCTGGCCCAGCAACTGAGGATCAGGGAGGGCGGGGTGGCCCAGCAACTGAGGATCTGGGAGGCTGGCCCAGCAACTGATGATCTGGGAGGCTGGCCCAGCAACTGAGGATCTGGGAGGCTGGCCCAGCAACTGAGGATCTGGGAGGGCGGCCCAGCAACTGAGGATCAGGGAGGGAGGAGCTGGCCCAGCAACTGAGGATCTGGGAGGGAGCGGCTGGTCCAGCAACTTGAGGATCTGGGAGGCTGGCGATTGCCCAGCAACTGAGGATCTGGGAGGCTGGCCCAGCAACTGAGGATCTGGGAGGCTGGCGATCGCCCAGCAACTGAGGATCTGGGAGGCTGGCCCAGCAACTGAGGATCTGGGAGGGCGGCCCAGCAACTGAGGATCAGGGAGGGAGGAGCTGGCCCAGCAACTGAGGATCTGGGAGGGAGCGGCTGGTCCAGCAACTTGAGGATCTGGGAGGCTGGCGATTGCCCAGCAACTGAGGATCTGGGAGGCTGGCCCAGCAACTGAGGATCTGGGAGGCTGGCGATCGCCCAGCAACTGAGGATCTGGGAGGGCGGGGTGGCCCAGCAACTGAGGATCTGGGAGGCTGGCCCAGCAACTGAGGATCAGGGAGGGCGGGGTGGCCCAGCAACTGAGGATTAGGGAGGCTGGCCCAGCAACTGATGATCTGGGAGGCTGGCCCAGCAACTGAGGATCTGGGAGGCTGGCCCAGCAACTGAGGATCTGGGAGGGCGGCCCAGCAACTGAGGATCAGGGAGGGAGGAGCTGGCCCAGCAACTGAGGATCTGGGAGGGAGCGGCTGGTCCAGCAACTTGAGGATCTGGGAGGCTGGCGATTGCCCAGCAACTGAGGATCTGGAGGCTGGCCCAGCAACTGACACTCTGGGAGGCTGGCCCAGCAACTGAGGATCTAGAAGGCTGGCCCAGCAACTGAGGATCTGGGAGGCTGGCCCAGCAACTGAGGATCTAGAAGGCTGGCCCAGCAACTGAGGATCTGGGAGGCTGGCCCAGCAACTGAGGATCTGGGAGGGAGGAGCTGGCCCAGCAACTGAGGATCTGGGAGGCTGGCCCAGCAACTGAGGATCTGGGAGGGCGGGGTGGCCCAGCAACTGAGGATCTGGGAGGCTGGCCCAGCAACTGAGGATCAGGGAGGGCGGGGTGGCCCAGCAACTGAGGATCTGGGAGGCTGGCCCAGCAACTGATGATCTGGGAGGCTGGCCCAGCAACTGAGGATCTGGGAGGCTGGCCCAGCAACTGAGGATCTGGGAGGGCGGCCCAGCAACTGAGGATCAGGGAGGGAGGAGCTGGCCCAGCAACTGAGGATCTGGGAGGGAGCGGCTGGTCCAGCAACTTGAGGATCTGGGAGGCTGGCGATTGCCCAGCAACTGAGGATCTGGGAGGCTGGCCCAGCAACTGAGGATCTGGGAGGCTGGCGATCGCCCAGCAACTGAGGATCTGGGAGGCTGGCCCAGCAACTGAGGATCTGGGAGGGCGGCCCAGCAACTGAGGATCAGGGAGGGAGGAGCTGGCCCAGCAACTGAGGATCTGGGAGGGAGCGGCTGGTCCAGCAACTTGAGGATCTGGGAGGCTGGCGATTGCCCAGCAACTGAGGATCTGGGAGGCTGGCCCAGCAACTGAGGATCTGGGAGGCTGGCGATCGCCCAGCAACTGAGGATCTGGGAGGGCGGGGTGGCCCAGCAACTGAGGATCTGGGAGGCTGGCCCAGCAACTGAGGATCAGGGAGGGCGGGGTGGCCCAGCAACTGAGGATTAGGGAGGCTGGCCCAGCAACTGATGATCTGGGAGGCTGGCCCAGCAACTGAGGATCTGGGAGGCTGGCCCAGCAACTGAGGATCTGGGAGGGCGGCCCAGCAACTGAGGATCAGGGAGGGAGGAGCTGGCCCAGCAACTGAGGATCTGGGAGGGAGCGGCTGGTCCAGCAACTTGAGGATCTGGGAGGCTGGCGATTGCCCAGCAACTGAGGATCTGGAGGCTGGCCCAGCAACTGACACTCTGGGAGGCTGGCCCAGCAACTGAGGATCTAGAAGGCTGGCCCAGCAACTGAGGATCTGGGAGGCTGGCCCAGCAACTGAGGATCTAGAAGGCTGGCCCAGCAACTGAGGATCTGGGAGGCTGGCCCAGCAACTGAGGATCTGGGAGGGAGGAGCTGGCCCAGCAACTGAGGATCTGGGAGGCTGGCCCAGCAACTGAGGATCTGGGAGGCTGGCCCAGCAACTGAGGATCTGGGAGGGAGGAGCTGGCCCAGCAACTGAGGATCTGGGAGGCTGGCCCAGCAACTGAGGATCTGGGAGGCTGGCCCAGCAACTGAGGATCTGGGAGGGAGGAGCTGGCCCAGCAACTGAGGATCTGGGAGGCTGGCCCAGCAACTGAGGATCTGGGAGGGAGGAGCTGGCCCAGCAACTGACACTCTGGGAGGCTGGCCCAGCAACTGAAACTCACCCGCATCTTGCTGTCGATGGGGCCGCGCTCGTCAATAGGCTCGCCGATGACGTTCATGATGCGGCCGAGAGTCTCGGGGCCCACCGGGATCTTAATGCTAGAGCCGGTGTCAACGCACTCCTGCAGGCGGCGAAATTAATTGCAATATTAAGTATACTACACATATAAAAGGTTACTATACTGTAAACGTACTAGGCTACCAAGTATATGGACACTAAGTCAGACACACAACTCTGTCCATGACAAACAGGCACTTGTTCAGACACATTTGCAGTACCCAAGACAATTTCGGACTCGCCCAGCTCACCTGTCCCCGAACCAGACCCTCGGTGCCGTCCATGGCGATGGTTCGGACGGTGCTCTCGCCCAGATGCTGCGCCACCTCCAGCACCAGCCGTGGCGAGCGGCCACGCACCTCCAGCGCGTTAAGAATCGGCGGCAGGCCCTCGTCGAACTGGACGTCGACCACGGCGCCGATGACGGCGATGATGCGGCCGGAGCTGCCGGTCTTTGAAGCAGCGGCGGCGGAGGCGGCAGAGGACTTGCCAGCAGCGGCGGCGGCCTCGCTGGCGTAGCCGCGCCGATTGGTGAAAGTCGAGTAAGTGCGGACGGAGGATGGCGAGGCGGCAGCGAAGGCGGCGGAGCTGCTGAGATTGCGCCGGGCCAGGGAGCGCCAGAGGCGCGGAGCGGAGCGGCAGCAGAATTGACGAGCAGAGTGCATGGTCTGCAGTTTTCAGTTTGCTATGATTAGCATATGGCTGCTTATGCCTATGATTAGCATATGGCTGCTTATGCCTATGATTAGCATATGGCTGCTTATGCCTATGATTAGCGTATGGCTGCTTATGCCTATGATTAGCATATGGCTGCTTATGCCTATGATTAGCATATGGCTGCTTATGCCTATGATTAGCATATGGCTGCTTATGCCTATGATTAGCATATGGCTACTTATCCCTATGATTAGCATATGGTTGCTTATGCCTATGATTAGCATATGGCTGCTTATCCCTATGATTAGCGTATGGCTGCTTATGCCTATGACTAGCATATGGTTGCTTATGCCTATGACTAGCATATGGTTGCTTATGCCTATGACTAGCATATGGTTGCTTATGCCTATGATTAGCGTATGGCTGCTTATGCCTATGATTAGCATATGGTTGCTTATGCCTATGATTAGCATATAGTTTCTTATGCCTATGATTAGCATATGGCTGCTTATGCCTATGATTAGCGTATGGCTGCTTATGCCTATGATTAGCATATGGTTGCTTATGCCTATGATTAGCATATAGTTTCTTATGCCTATGATTAGCATATGGCTGCTTATGCCTATGATTAGCATATGGTTGCTTATGCCTATGATTAGCGTATGGCTGCTTATGCCTATGATTAGCATATGGTTGCTTATGCCTATGATTAGCGTATGGCTGCTTATGCCTATGATTAGCATATGGTTGCTTATGCCTATGATTAGCATATAGTTGCTTATGCCTATGATTAGCATATGGCTGCTTATGCCTATGATTAGCATATGGCTGCTTATGCCTATGATTAGCATATGGCTGCTTATGCCTATGATTAGCATATGGCTGCTTATGCCTATGATTAGCATATGGCTGCTTATGCCTAAGATTGGCACATTGCTTCACTAACGAAAAATTATTGTCACTAACCAATGAACAGATAAAACAGGATATATTATTGCTAGAGATGGAACAAAGCCTCATTCTTTCTAAATATGAATATGAATATGAATATTGAAAAAATCAAATGAAGTCTTTCTCCTGCTGACACCCACAACTGAAACTTGATTTTAGGGTAAGTAGGTCCTACCTAGAGTTGGTCATAGCTATGGATATGGCTATGGGAAGTTATGAATATAGAGGTTTTTAGACAGAACATATGGATACAGATATTGTTACAGGAATATATATTTTCTATATCTAAAACTAGTGATATTGGCCACTTTATAACTAACATTTAAAAGATCATTGGAGCCATTGATTTCATAGGTAGGGACAGAGCAGTGGAAATGAAAAAAAAATTGGTCCAGTTTCAAAGCTATTATGAGGGGAGCTCTTAAGTCCCAAGGGTTGAGAAGTCAAGCAACAGATTTTCAATACCACATGTACAGTGTGTGATCAAGGGCTAAAGGTTAAGATAAATGCAGTCCTAGTTATTCTTCTTTCTTATACAATAAATGAATGGGACCCATTAATGAGTGATAAATTTTAAAGCTACTTTTGGTATTATTTATTTCCTTACTATATTAAAATGAATAATAAAGGACTGTTGCCATTACATTTACCTTTATTCAAAGTTATACGAAGTTACAAGAAATTATTTAGCTATTAGATTTAGATTTAGAAAAAGCTATAAGAAAAATTATATATGATTATTGATATAGGAAACTTTATGTTACAATGGAACTTAGTAGGACCTTGCTTAGTAATACTTCAATCCATACTATTAATTATACACAGACTATCATAATAATGGTTCTAGAATTTTTAACTATTTCAAGTGGGTAAAGAATTGAACCTTAGGCCTTTTAATTATAAGTCATAACATTAACCACTAGGCTATAACTAGACAGAGGGGGCCGTGGCGAGAGATAAGGAGGCACGAGGCAGACAGGAGAGAGAAGGAAAACCAGAGGCCACGAAGTGAGGAGGCCCCCAGCCCGCCGCCAGGCGGTGGTTAATAAAGGAGCGCAGAAGGGTTAACATAATATATGCGGAGAGTTATCATTGGCTGGCGAGGGAAAAACAAGAAACAGAAATTATCGATCGCGCGTGACGATCTACAGGCGTACGCAAAGCTTACAAAGTACGCAGTGATTTAGCAATTGATACAGTAGATTAGTTGCGCGCTACTACAAGTAAACGTGAGAATACACAATCGGAAATTTTTAAATGAGAAATTGTAACGAAAATTGTAGTCCAACGACCCTTTTGCGGGACCACTTTAAACTAGCAACGTCACACGGTCTTCAGCTGCGCGTGTATTTTATACTGCAGCCCCACACTCGCGACGACGTCGTAATATAATTATAGGGGTTCCCGACGTCGCTAGCTAGGATATGCGGCTTGACTACATAGTAAGGGCTGCCTTTCGTTCTGCTAGTCCAGTCCTGCAGTCCGAGCGGCCCTAAAACCTGACCGGCAGAATGTTGCATGTTCCAGCTAGGCGGTGGTCACGGATGTTGTCCTGATTGACAACGCCGAGATCATGGACGCTGAAGGACTCGCTCGAGCAAAAAGTGAGTTTCATTGTGGCACTTATCGCTGTGCCGGGCTGCTCTCACATACATGTACTACTGTGGTAGGGCTCCTTGGATTCCTCGTTAACCACGTAATTAGTATTATATTACTTAATGAATAATGCAAGAATACTAACATGCAAAGTTAATTCACTGAAGATCGTGCACATGCGAAAACGTATAGCATACCGTATTTCATATACTTAAATGCATAGAATGCCTTAGCTGCCATCGATATCTCAATCCAGTTGGATTTACCGGAACATTTGTATGCTAGTTTAAACAAAATTTTCTACCGTTTTTAGAGTTTTATAATTAAGATTAGTTGAGCAGCAGTGAAAGGATTTATAAAGCAATGAACTAAATTTTTCATTGACCTAATATTAATTTTATTCTTTTTTGTATCCGGTAGCTACAAGCTTGGCTGCTTTTTTAATTTCAAATCTTTTCTCCAAATTCTTTAGAAGGATTTTGTAGAGTTTACTGTGGCATATAAGACATAATCCATATCAATATCTGAAACAATTTAGCGACCAATTCCAGTAAAATTGGCCCACTGGAATGGATGAAAGGTTTTGGTGGATAGTTTCGCGAGTGCAACACTCGTTTAATGTACGGCCGACTGAAGAAGCTCATATTTTTGCCGAAAATTTAAAAAAGCAGATTGGAGTTGCACCCATTGAATCATTTCTATCGAAAGATGGTTCGCGCAGATTATTCATTTACTTTACCTCGCCAAAGAAATCTGTCTCTCTAGAGGACATTACTGTTACAAATGACCCATCGGAAATATCGGAGGCAACTTCCGGAAATTTTTTCAAAATAGTTTACTTTTTGAGACTGAACAACAGCACTGACGTCAGCAGAAATGCTTACGAAGCCGAGATATATTGCGGTGAAATAAACAGCTCGATTCTTGAAAACTTGAATGACTTCTTAAACGACATTGTTTTACCCTGTACAAAAGCGCGTCAAAACTGGGGTCTTTGCACGACCGAGCAGAAAGGTCAAATCTTATCTTCATTAGAGAAATTTACCGCAGCGATCTCAGATGCGTCAAGTAATTCATCAAAGACAGCTCACCAGAAGGTTAGAAAAATATTTATTCATTTATTTAATTTTATGTTTCTACCAACAATTACACTTCCTTTTCTTCTTTTAAATTCATTGTAAATTTGTAATTAAATTTTATGTACACCACTTTGATTTAATATTCATTATGTTAAAATCTATGAAATTTTACAAAAGAAAAATTAAGCCTAAAGGTCATTTGACTTACTACTTGAGAGACACTTAATTTTGTTTATTTTTATACTAAAATAGTAAACTGTGGTAAACTGTTCCAGACCATATGATTATATGTCAAGTAGTCTTTTTATTTCCATATAGTAAAAATGGTCTTTTACTGAAAGCAACAAGAAAGTGTGAACAATTTATACCATACTATAAATATGAGCAAAAAGTCATATAAATTTTTTACCCCTATTATTATCATAAGTTATTCAAAACTTAATTTTTCTTGCATAAATTATACGAAATATATAAAAGATACTTTTTCATTAATTTTATTCTTGTAAATGCAGCTTTCTTGGTCTTGTGTTAGTTATTGAAATGAATTCTCAGCGCGCAGTCAACTTGCATTTTAATTCAATATACATAGAGTAGCTATGCTTTCAGTTATTTAAAACTCCACACTATCTGTCGATAATTGCAAATACTTTAAATGCCACTATTCTACTGTTTTATACCGATTTTTGTCTTCCTCGCAGATCCTGGAGGTGCCGCCAGACGCGGCCGCCGCAGACTTCAAAGCCACCCGGCTGGCCGCGCACGACTCGGAGCTGGTGCAGCGCTTCGAGGACATCGTGACGGGCTGGATCGGCACCATCGAGTCCACCGTGCTGTCCGGCGCCTCGTCCGATGCGCACAGCCGCGACGCCATCGTGGGGCCGCTGGCAGAGCTGGACAAGTGGCGCCGGCGCAACCGAATTCTGACGGCCCTCACCGAGCAGCTGAAGAGCAAGGAGTGCAAGAACATCATCGGGGCGCTGATCGCGGCCAAATCCAAGGTGCTGAAGAAGTGGAAGGCGGTGGACATCGCGTGAGTCTGGGAGGCTGGCTTGCATGTACAACAGGGGCTTCGGGTTGGATAATTGACATGACAGGGAAAAATAATTTGCCAGAAATTTCAGATCTCAGCAGTCCAAATGTGAGATTGAATGTGAGATCCCAGCAGTCCAAATGTGAGATTAGATGTGAGATCCCAGCAGTCCAAATGTGAGATTGGATGTGAGATCCCAGCAGTCCAAATGTGAGATTGAATGTGAGATCCCAGCGGTCCAAATGTGAGATTGGATGTGAGATCCCAGAAGTCCAAATGTGAGATTGAATGTGAGATCCCAGCAGTCCAAATGTGAGATTGGATGTGAGATCCCAGAAGTCCAAATGTGAGATTGAATGTGAGATCCCAGCGGTCCAAATGTGAGATTGGATGTGAGATCCCAGAAGTCCAAATGTGAGATTGGATGTGAGATCCCAGAAGTCCAAATGTGCGATTAGATGTGAGATCCCAGAAGTCCAAATGTGAGATTGAATGTGAGATCCCAGCAGTCCAAATGTGAGATTAGATGTGAGATCCCAGCAGTCCAAATGTGAGATTGGATGTGAGATTACAGCGCTGTCACAAAGAAAATTCTGGAGTTTTAGTCACTACTGAACAGATTATCGGCAAACTCTTTACTTGAATTTATTTTCTAATCCCTAACTCTCCATCCCGCAGCATCACAGACGCAGTCAATGACGCCCGCGACAAGTTGAAATACCTGGACAGTCTGAAGAAATACCTGGAGGATCTGTACTCGCCTAGCGTCACGCCGGGCTTCATCATCAACCAGACGATCCCGTCGGCGCTGATCACCATGAAGCAGATGGACAGCGCCAGCCGCTACTACAGCCGCAGCGGCTTCATGGGCCAGCTGTTCAACCAGGTCGCCAATCAGCTGGTCCTCTGCTTCAAGGACTACCTGCGCGCCCTGCTGGTCAACGGCGTAGACGACGACCAGTTGTGGGCGGTCACCCTGCGGGAGGCTCGGGCGGCTAGGCCAGAAGACTTCACTGACGGACCGGACAGGTAGGCAGGGACAGGTAGATAAGGACAGGTAGATAGGGACAGGTAGATAAGGACAGGTAGATAGGGACAGGTAGATAAGGACAGGTAGATAGGGACAGGTAGATAAGGACTGGTAGACAGGGACAGGTAGATAAGGACAGGTAGATAGGGACAGGTAGATAGGGACAGGTAGATAGGGACAGGTAGATAGGGACAGGTAGATAGGGACAGGTAGATAGGGACAGGTAGATAAGGACAGGTAGATAGGGACAGGTAGACAGGGACAGGCAGATAGGGACAGGTAGACAGGGACAGGTAGATAGGGACAGGTAGATAAGGACAGGTAGATAGGGACAGGTAGATAGGGACAGGTAGATAGGGACAGGTAGATAGGGACAGGTAGATAGGGACAGGTAGATAGGGATAGGTAGATAGGGACATCACTGGACAGGTAGATTTTTGCTAATATCCAAAGTCGCATGAATTTGAGACTATTATTTTCTATTTTGCCTGCAAGAGATACTTTTATATTTCTAATACGGAGTGTGCAAAGCCTCATTGGGTGGGAAAATGGAGCTGAATGCTTGTCGCCGACCAGATTCTCTATCAGTAGTCCATAACAGAGAGAAACCGGGGAATTTCTGCCGCCACCGCCCGCTCGCAGGCAGATCCGCGCCCACTTCGAGCAGAAGCTGTCCCAGGGCCGGCTGCACGGCAAGGCCGACATCAAGGAGTTCGACGCCAACGCCGCCACCCTCACCGGCCGCATCCGCGCCTGCCTGCTGGTGCAGCGGCTCATGCGGGTCGCCCTGCGCCACTTCAGGGACAGCATCGGCCTCGGCAGTCACGGCGGCGCCAGCGCCTCGCAGGCCAGCAGCCAGCGGGCCGCATCGGCCGGGGCCGCCGCTGCATCGGCCACCTCCGGAATCCCCATCAACGACGATGACGCCATCTTGAAGCATCTGGACGCGTTCAGCACCCGGCTGAGGCAGTTTCTGGATGTGCAGGTGAGTTATAGGCCTGTGGCCTGCTGTGTGAACCGAATCCCACACTGCACCCCACACTGCATCCCACAGTGCATCCCACACTCCATCCCACACTGCACCCCACACTGAATCCCACACTGCATCCCACACTGCATCCCACACTGCATCCCACACTGCAACCCACACTGCACCCCACACTGCATCCCACACTGCATTCCACACTGCATTCCACACTGCATCCCACACTGAATTCCACACTGCATCCCACACCGCATCCCACAACAAATCCCACATCACATCCCACACTGCATCCCACACCGAATCCTACCGTGCATCCCACACTGCATCCCACACTGCATCCCACATCGCATCTCACAGTGCATCCCACACCGCATCCCACAACAAATCCCACATCGCATCCCACATCGCATCCCACACCGAATCCTACCGTGCATCCCACACTGCATCCCACACCGAATCCTACCGTGCATCCCACACTGCATCCCACATCGCATCCCACAACAAATCCCACACTGCATCCCACACCGCATCCCACACTGCATCCCACACCGCATCCCACAACAAATCCCACATCGCATCCCACACTGCATCCCACAACAAATCCCACACTGCATCCCACACCGCATCCCACAATAAATCCCACATCGCATCCCACACTGCATCCCACACCGCATCCCACAACAAATCCCACATCGCATCCCACACCGCATCCCACAACAAATCCCACACCGCATCCCACACTGCATCCCACACCGCATCCCACACTGCATCCCACATCGCATCCCACACTGCATCCCACACTGCATCCCACACCGCATCTCACACTGCATCCCACACCGCATCCCACAACAAATCCCACATCGCATCCCACAACAAATCCCACACTGCATCCCACACCGCATCCCACACTGCATCCCACATCGCATCCCACACTGCATCCCACATCGCATCCCACACTGCATCCCACACCGCATCCCACAACAAATCCCACATCGCACCCCACAACAAATCCCACATCGCATCCCACACTGCATCCCACACCGCATCCCACAACAAATCCCACATCGCATCCCACACTGCATCTCACACCGCATCCCACAACAAATCCCACATCGCATCCCACACTGCATCCCACAACGAATCCTACCGTGCATCCCACACTGCATCCCACATCGCATCCCACACCGCATCCCACACTGCATCCCACACCGCATCCCACAACAAATCCCACATCGCATCCCACACTGCATCCCACACCGAATCCTACCGTGCATCCCACACACTCCCCGCAGGCCTCGCTCAGCCAGATGTTCCGCCTGGCGCACACGGCTCGAAAGCTGCCGCGGCCACGCAAGGAGGACCTGGAGATGGACGAGAGCGAGTCCGTCTCTGCCGCCGCATCCGCTGCCGCAGCTGCCACCGCCGCTGCGGCTTCTGCATCATCAGCCGCGGCAGCAGCTGCAGCCGGCAGCAGCGGGCATCTCGCCGCGATCGAGGAGGACAATGAGCAGCAAAGCGTCTCCGCTGATGGCGAAGATCAGCAGCTGCAGAAACAGCAGCCTGTGGATGCGGCTGCGCATGAGGCTGGAAATGATGAGGAGCTTCTGCGCAGCATTGCGCTTATGAGTGAGTCTGTCTGTCTGTCTGTCTGTCTGTCTGTCTGTCTGTCTGTCTGTCTGTCTGTCTGTCTGTCTGTCTGTCTGTCTGTCTGTCTGTCTTAGTGTCTGTCTTAGTGTCTGTCTTAGTGTCTGTCTTAGTGTCTGTCTGTCTGTCTGTCTGTCTGTCTGTCTGTCTGTCTGTGTGTCTGTCTGCCTGTCTGTCTGTCTGTCTGTCTGTCTGTCTGTCTGTCTGTCTGTCTGTCTGTCTGTCTGTCTGTCTGTCTGTCTGTCTGTCTGTCTGTGTGTGTGTGTGTGTGTGTCTGTCTGTCTGTCTGTCTGTCTGTCTGTCTGTCTGTCTGTCTGTCTGTCTGTCTGTCTGTCTGTTTGTCTGTCTGTCTGTCTGTCTGTCTGTCTGTCTGTCTGTCTGTCTGTCTGTCTGTCTGTCTGTCTGTCTGTCTGTCTGTTTGTCTGTCTGTCTGTCTGTCTGTCTATTGAAGTGATTGGCACTCAGATGAAAACAAAGGACTTTTACCCTTGGCTGCAGTTTGCTTCAAATAAAGTATGTTTTCAATTTTCGCAACTTTTTGCAATTCTGTAAAAATTACAGAGGCGATTCGAATCATCTACTGCTGTAAGTTAAGTAGTGTAACTGAGGTTAACGAGAATTTTGCGTGGATGCAGGTTTTGCACTGTGAGGTGCCTTAAAACCGAATGCGAATCCTCAATGATTATCTGGCTGTCTGACAGATCACCTCAGGTTCAGGGCCAACTCAGCACTCTTCGATGTTTACAATAAAAAAACAATGCGCATACTATCAGTGTAATCTGATTGTTAAGTCTATCCTTAAAGAATACGAAGTTTTCTACCTTGTACAACTATTTCTGATTTGTGACAGATGATCATTTAATATATCGGGTATCAGTCACTATGTACTAGCTCACAGAGGTGCTAAGCAGTACTGGCTCAGGGGTATTAATTAGCTCACGAAGCATTAATTTGCTCACGGGGTATTAATTAGCTCACGGGGTATTAATTAGCTCACAGGGAACTTATTAGCTCACGGGGTATTAATCAGTACTAGCTGACGATATGAATATTACTCACTCAACTTGGAATTACTCACTGGCTAAAAATGATTTATCCCTTTCCTCAATGCCTGTCTAACTACAGTGGGATTCCTCCCTCTGCTTTCCAGGAAAGTACTACGACTCCGAGGGCGAGGGCCCGAGCTTCAGCGCTGTGGTGAAGTCCTTCGCGGAGCGGGCGACCCGCCGGCTGCAGGAGGCCATCAGCACCGGCAGCCTGCTGGACGTGGAGAGCAAGGACAAGGAGAAGTTCACGGATGTGTACCGCGGCTTTGTGGAGACGCTGGGCGAGCTGGAGCAGTTCGCCGCGGCCTACGCTCACACCATCTTCCAGTGGAAGTTCTACCCGCAGGAGGCGCTGGACATCCTGCAGGCGCTGGCGCCGATCGGCCACCGGCCGGCCGTGAAGGCGGCCCTGGCCGACAAATATGTAGAGATCTTCGGCCAGTTTGAGGAGCACCTCAACGACATTCGCCGGCTGTACGAGGAGGGCAAGACGACGCCGCCGAGGGTGCGCAACTCGCCGCCTGTGGCCGGGGCGGTCAACTGGTCCAGGCAGCTGCTGAAGCAAATCGAGGAGCCCATGAAGGTCCTGGTTGTACTTTTGCTGCCATTTGAAGGATTCGATGGCTTGAAATTCTTAGGGCTGAAATGTAAATTTTGTAAATATGCGAAAAATGATAAAAATGGCAGTGTGAGGCGCCAAAAATGGCAGTGTCAGGCGCCAAAGTTATCACTGTGAGGCGCCAAAAATAGAAATTTGAGGCACCAAAAGCATAAATGTGAGGCGCCAAAAATGGCAGTGTAAGGCGCCAAAATTAGCAGTGTGAGGCGCCAAAATTAGCAGTGTGAGGTGCCAAAATTAGCAGTGTGAGGCGCCAAAATTAGCAGTGTGAGGTGCCAAAATTAGCAGTGTGAGGCGCCAAAATTAGCAGTGTGAGGCGCCAAAATTAGCAGTGTGAGGCGCCAAAATTAGCAGTGTGAGGCGCCAAAATTAGCAGTGTGAGGTGCCAAAATTAGCAGTGTGAGGCGCCAAAATTAGCAGTGTGAGGCGCCAAAATTAGCAGTGTGAGGCGCCAAAATTAGCAGTGTGAGGCGCCAAAATTAGCAGTGTAAGGCGCCAAAATTAGCAGTGTGAGGCGCCAAAATTAGCAGTGTGAGGCGCCAAAATTAGGAGTGTGAGGCGCCAAAATTAGCACTAGTTTTAATTAGGACGAGAAGGTGAGGCGCCAAAATTAGCAGTGTATATAATAAGGCGCCAAAAATGGCAGTGTCAGGTGCCAAAATTAGCAGTATAAGGCGCTAGCAGTGAGGCGCCAAAATAGAAATGTGAGGCGCCAAAATAGAAATGTGACGCGCCAAAAATCGCAGTGAGGCTACGAGCTGCTTGGCACTCAAGCAACTCTGAAAGCCCTATTTACCGTCTCAAAAATAAAACAATTAGCAGTTTTTCGCCGAAAACCCAACCACAGGTGTTTCGGGACAACCCTGACGTCACCAGCCAGCTGGACTACCCTCGCATCGTGAAGATGTACAACAAGGTGGCCACCGCGCTGACGGCTTTCGAGCAGCTGTACCTCACCCAGTGGCGCTCGCAGATTGAGGTGGCCAAGACTTCGCTGAACGCCACCTTGTTTGTGAGGCACCCGGTCACCAGGGAGGTCATGGTAAACCTGGACGAGAAGGTGAGGGGTGGCTTGATGTCAATTGAATTGGGATTTTCAACAGTGAAATTCTGGATATTAATATTCAGGTGTGGGATCTGAGATTTGGATGCTCAGGTATGGGATCTGAGATTAGCATGCTCAGGTATGGGATCTGAGATTAGCATGCTCAGGTATGGGATCTGAGATTAGCATGCTCAGGTATGGGATCTGAGATTTGATTTCTCTGGTATGGGATCTGAGATTTGGATGCTCAGGTATGGGATTTGAGATTAGCATGCTCAGGTATGGGATCTGAGATTTGATTTCTCTAGTATGGGATTAGGATATTTATGCGTGGGACCTCATTAATCAGAAGCGATTCACACCGGATGTACCCACAGGTGCTGGAGCTGCTCCAGGAGACCAAATGGCTGATGCGCCTCGGCGTCAAGGTTCCAGAAGGCGCCCTGGCCGCCATGCAATTGGCGCCGCGCATAAAGCAGTTTGCGCTGCGCCTGCGCGAAGTTCTGGCGCAACACCGGGCTGTGCTAGCCAGAATTCCAGACAACCTGAAGGATTTGTGCCGCGGCCACACCGACAAGTGCTTCGAGGCCTTCCAGCCCGGCCTGAACAACCTGGCCTGGAACAGCACCAACATCGACGGCTACCTGCACCAGCTCGATTCCGCTGTCAGGGCGCTCAACGACACCATCACGGAGGTCAACGCGCTGCTGGAGGCGAAGGTCGAAGGCCAGCTGAGACAGATCGGCTCCATGCTGCTCTTCGACGAGGAGGCCGTCTTCAGCCGCAGCTGGGTGAGTCTGGGTGTGGGATCCGCGGTGTGGGATCTGCGGTGTGGGATCTGCGGTGTGGGATCTGCGGTGTGGGATCTGCGATGAGGGATCTGCGGTGTGGGATCTGCGATGTGGGATCTGCGGTGTGGGATCTGCGGTGTGGGATCTGCAGTGTGGGATCTGCAGTGTGGGATCTGCGGTGTGGGATCAGCGGTGTGGGATCTGCGGTGTGGGATCTGCGATGTGGGATCTGCCGTGTGGGATCTGCGGTGTGGGATCTGCAGTGTGGGACCTGCAGTGTGGGATCTGCGGTGTGGGATCTGCGGTGTGGGATCTACAGTGTGGGATCTGCGGTGTGGGATCAGCGGTGTGGGATCTGCGGTGTGGGATCTGCGATGTGGGATCTGCGGTGTGGGATCTGCGGTGTGGGATCTGCAGTGTGGGACCTGCAGTGTGGGATCTGCGGTGTGGGATCTGCGGTGTGGGATCTACAGTGTGGGATCAGCGGTGTGGGATCTGCGATGTGGGATCTGCAGTGTGGGATCTGCGGTGTGGGATATGCGGTGTGGGATCTGCGGTGTGGGATCTGCGGTGTGGGATCTGCGGTGTGGGATCTGCAGAGTGGGATCAGCGGTGTGGGATCTGCGGTGTGGGATCTGCGGTGTGGGATCTGCAGAGTGGGATCAGCGGTGTGGGATCAGCGGTGTGGGATCTGCGGTGTGGGATCTGCGGTGTGGGATCTGCAGAGTGGGATCAGCGGTGTGGGATCCATAGTGCAGGATTGACCGGAGTTGATTCATTCTTCCTTCACCCTGCGCCACCCGCCAAGGACCCCGAAAGTTTCCGCAGCGGCTTCGGAGCGTCGGTGCAGCGGCGGCAGCTGGAGCTGCAGGAAAGAACCAGCGTCATCACGCAGGGCCTGGCGGAGATCGGGCAGCGGCTCGCAGTCAAGCAGGTGAGAATCCAGCGCGATGAGTCCCCAGCCAGCCAAGCCAATTGTGGCTTCCCTAGCCATAGCCATCCCAATCTTCCCATTCAGCCGATGCAGACACTGAGCCAGCACATGCCGCCGCAGCAGCCCCTGCCCACCACGGCTGAGCTGGTGAAGTCCCTCGCCGAGCACTACCTCGCCGAGCTGTACCAGGCCGTGCTGTCCGCCGCCAGCCGCTCTCTGGTCACCATCGCCGAGTCCACCGGGGTGGAGGACTCCCAGGTGCTCGCCAGCCTCAGCGGCCTCGTCCGGTCCCGGCCGCAGTCCCGGGCCGCCTCGGCCGCGCACCGGCCGGCCACGGTGGACAGCGAGGCTGCCGCGGACGTGCTCACCCTGGACGACTACCGGCGCTCCAAGGCCCAGGCCAGCGCCGCGCTCACCGCCGTGGCGAAATTCTCGCATCCTGTCTGGTGCGACACCGACCAGGTCACCTACCTGCGCTTCTCCGTGGCGCTGTGCTATGTGGTGCCGAAGATTGTCATCGAGCCCGAGCTCGACTCCGTGCAGGCCGCTCTGTCCGCTGGGGTTGAACAACTCTTCAACGGCCTCAGGGGTGCGTTGGGCTCGGGTTCTGGACTGGGCGAGTCTGGTTCCTTTAATCACGTGTCGCTTAACTGTTAGACCGCTGGTTAGAGCGCTGGCTCACCTGATAGAACAATAGTTCACCAGGTTCTCACCTGTTAGATAACCGGTTCTCACCTGTTAGATAACCGGTTCTCACCTGTTAGACACCCGGTTCTCACCTGTTAGACGTCCTGTTCTGACCTGTTAGACACCCCGGTTTTTTCCTGTTAGACAACCGGTTTTCACCTGGTCGACAACCGGTTCTCACCTGTTAGACACCCGGTTCTCACCTGTTTGACACCCTGTTCTCACCTGTTAGACACCCTGTTCTCATCTGTTAGACAATCGGTTCTCACCTGTTAAACACCCGGTTTACATCGGTCAGACACCCCAGTTCTCACCTGTTAGACACCCGGTTCTCACCTGTTAGACATCCGATTCTCACCTGTTAGACAACCGGTTCTCACCTGTTAGACATCCGATTCTCACCTGTTAGACATCCGATTCTCACCTGTTAGACACCCGGTTCTCACCCGGTTTGCACCTGTTCCATTTTCTGCTCCCGCAGGCCTCAGCTGGCCAGGCCGGCAGGGCGTTGGCGCCGCCTTCTGCTCACAACTGCTGGCCGACCCGGCAATCGCAGAGCTGAACAGCCGCATCGGCTCCGTAACTCAGGGTGAGTGCTAAACTTCACACAATAATAACCCTGCCGTGTTTATTATGCACTTTTGAATCCCAGTTGATCGCACAATGACCCCCGCCATCCGCGCCGCAGACCTTTGGTCCCGAATCCGCAAGCTGATTGTCGAACTGGGCGTCTACGACTTCCTCTGGAAGGACAACTTGCCCACCAACCTGGCCGATTTCCTGGCCAGCCAGCCCAGCAACGGCATGCTGTGCCTGGAGGTGGACCGCCTCATGGCTGTGGAAGACCGGGTGGGCGGCCTCAAGCCGGAGTACACCTTCGGCTGCGTGCAGCTGCGGACGCAACGCGCTGTCGACGTGCTCCAGGGCTTCCTGCTGACCTGGAAGGAGGCCTTCGCCTCGGAGCTGCACGCCCGGGTGCGCCAGGAGCTGCGCGACGCTGTTGGCTATCGGACCCGCCAGGAGCGGGAGCTGCGGCACCTGGAGCAGCAGCTCAACCCAGAGAGGGGTGGCGAGGCCGGAGGGGACGCGGGCGTCAAGGACCGCGTGACTTTGGACGACCTGAACGTGGCGCTGAAGCTGCTCGAAGAACTGCGCGACATGGAGAACAAGGTTGACAAGATCTACCTGCCCATCGAGACCATGTACAGCAGGCTGCAGTCCTACCGCCTCAGCCTGCCCCGCTCCGAGATCGAGGAGCGCAGCGGTCTGCGTGACAGCTGGCAGCGGCTGACCCAGCTCGCTGACCAAGTGCGAATGCAGCTGCTCAAGGACCACCGGAGTCACTTTGAGCAGGAGTTGGACAAGCAGGTCAAGAACTTTGTGGTCGAGGTCATCCAGTTTCGAAACCAGTTTGACGCTCAGGTAAGGATTCTGCAACTTTTTAGTTAATAGTTGATTTTAGTTTATCATCATTGTGAGCCTTATATTTAGTCGATTCGTCGTTTATTACCCGCCCGCTGAGAGCCTCTTATTTGGTCGATTCGTCACTAATCACCTGAGAGCCTCATATTTAGTCAATTCATCCCTAATCACTCGTTGAGAGCCTCATGTTTAGTCAATTCATCCCTAATCACTCGTTGAGAGCCTCATATTTAGTCAATTCATCCCTAATCACTCGTTGAGAGCCTCATGTTTAGTCAATTCGTCACTAATCACCCGTTGAGAGCCTCATATTAAGTCAATTCGTCACTAATCACCCGTTGAGAGCCTCATATTTAGTCAATTCATCCCTAATCACTCGTTGAGAGCCTCATGTTTAGTCAATTCGTCACTAATCACCCGTTGAGAGCCTCATATTTAGTCAATTCGTCACTAATCACCAGTTGAGAGCCTCATATTAAGTAAATTCGTCACTAATCACCCATTGTGAGCCTAATACTCTTACTGGTACATGCTTAGCCAACTCTCTCTCAAAACGCTACCATCGCAGGGTCCCTTCGTCCCGGACATCGAGCCGCTGGACGCCGTGAAGCGGCTGCACAGATTCCAGGAGGTTTACGACAAGCTTAGCCGGAAGCGCCAGACGCTGGACTCGGTCAGCAAGCTGTTCGGCATCATCACCAAATCCTTCGACGAGCTGGATCGCACAGGCGAGGAGCTGGTGCTGCTCAACCAGCTGTACGACTTGTTCCAGAAGTTCATCAGATTCGATGAAGCCTTCAGGCAGGAGCTGTGGGAAGACGTCGACCTGGACAGGACCGTCAGCGAAGTCGAGGGCTACTGGGACGAGAGCCTGGCTCTGCCCAGCAAGCTGAGAGGCTGGGCCGCCCACCTGGACATGAAGGCTCGGATGCAGCGGTACCGGCTGCTGCTGCCGCTGCTCAAGAAGCTCAAATCGAAGGTTCGGATTTGCGGGGTGTAACTGAGAGCTTTAACTTTAACTTTAGAGCCTGTGACATTGGTGGAGGGTTCTTGATTTAATTGGCACTACTTTGTTAAAAACTTTGTTAATTTTCCAGGAAATCCGGTCCCGGCACTGGACCCAGGTGATGCAGATCACCGGCGTGAACTTCTCCCTGGAGAGGGAGACTTTCCGGTTGAAGAACCTGCTGGATATCGGCCTGCTGGAGTGAGTGCTCTTTGTGAGACTGGGACTGTGCCCGTGCTCAGGCCATGTCTATCCTGTGCTCAAAACATTTCTAACGTCAGAGCTTAACAATGCCGGTACTTACACGGAATCCTACATGTGTTCTTAATACATCTCTTGCCCCTGTATTTTTTATTGTTTTATAGCCGTGTTCTTGCGCTGGTTCTTTCACCTGTTGTTCAACAGGTTCTTCCATCTGTCATTTTACCTTTCCTTACCCCTTCTCTAAAAACTTCTCTTACAACTGTTGCTAACAACTTTTCTTGCATTTTTTTGCTTTAATATTGAACACAAAGCAATTATAACAGTCAGAACCAGTACAGATCAGCAAGCCACAAATTGCCCAAAACTTCGGACTCGCAGGCACGCCGAGGCCGTAGAAGAGGTCTGCCGAGCCGCCCAGAAGGAGCAGGAGCTCGAGCTCAAGATGAAGCAGATTGAAGAAGAATGGACCGAGCAGGTGCTCAGCTTCCTGTCCTACAAGCGCAAAGGCAACGTGCTGCTGGACAAGACCGCCACCGAGAGGCTGCTGGAGCAGCTGGAGCACTCGCAGACTCAGCTGGCGGTGATGCTGACCAGCCGCCACATCGAGCCGCTCCGCGACGAGGCGGCCTCCTGGGCAGAGAAGCTCAAGGACATTTTCCACGTGCTGGAGCTGTGGGCCGAGGTGCAGGAACTCTGGCAGGACCTCGAGGCCGTTTTCAGCGTGCCCGAGACCGCCCGCGAGCTGCCGCAGGAGGCCAAGCGCTTCGAGAGCGTCGACCGCAGCTACGTGAAGAGCATGAAGCGCGCCTTCGCCACCAAGAACGTCCTGCAGTGCTGTATCGGCGGCGGCGACGTCCCCAAGTCGGTGGTGCTGCGGCACATGCACGAGGAGCTGGAGATCTGCTTCAAGTCGCTGGTGACCTACCTGGACAACAAGCGCCGGGTATTCCCCCGCCTGTCCTTCGTGAGCAACAGCATCCTGCTGAGCATCTTGCGCCGGCCGCACGACCTCGAGACAGTGCGGCCGCAGCTCTGCACTCTGTTCAGCGCCGTCACGGACGTCCATACAGAGAAGGTCATCGTTGAAAACAGCGGTGGAGGTGGCGGTGCAGCAGGTGGCGGAGCTCAGCGCGCCTCCGATCAGGTCTCGACAGCTTCGTCCACTCGCGGAGGTCGCCGGACGCCGGCGGGCAAAGCTGGCGGCCCGAGCGTCACCCTGGTGGAGCCACCCGGAGCCGCCGGCTCGACGGACCGCGACCGGGAAGACGAGGTTCGATGGATGATCCGCGCTGGGTTTTCGGGGCCGTTTTGTCTCATTGTTAATAATTTTTCGCTTCGCTGATTGTCATTCTGAAGTGTCTGAGCCATTCTGAGTGTCTGAGCCATTCTGAAGTGTCTGAGCCATTCTGAGTGTCTGAGCCATTCTGAAGTGTCTGGGCCATTCTGAAGTGTCTGAGCCTTTCTGAAGTGTCTGAGCCATTCTGAGTGTCTGAGCCATTCTGAAGTGTCTGAGCCTTTCTGAAGTGTCTGAGCCATTCTGAGTGTCTGAGCCATTCTGAAGTGTCTGAGCCATTCTGAGTGTCTGAGCCATTCTGAAGTGTCTGAGCCATTCTGAAGTGTCTGGGCCATTCTGAAGTGTCTGAGCCTTTCTGAAGTGTCTGAGCCATTCTGAAGTGTCTGAGCCATTCTGAAGTGTCTGGGCCATTCTGAGTGTCTGAGCCTTTCTGAAGTGTCTGAGCCATTCTGAAGTGTCTGGGCCATTCTGAAGTGTCTGAGCCTTTCTGAAGTGTCTGAGCCATTCTGAGTGTCTGAGCCATTCTGAAGTGTCTGAGCCTTTCTGAAGTGTCTGAGCCATTCTGAGTGTCTGAGCCATTCTGAAGTGTCTGAGCCTTTCTGAAGTGTCTGAGCCATTCTGAAGTGTCTGAGCCATTCTGAAGTGTCTGGGCCTTTTTGATGAGCCTGAGCTTTCCTAAAGAATTTTCTGATCCTTTAAAAGAGCTGCTAGCCAAGTGGGTAAGCAAATTTGGCCGCGGTTAGTTCGCAGCCGAAGTGTCAACATTCCTGGCAGTCCCCGTGAGCCAGTGGCAAATTAATTTCAGCACTTCTACGCCTCTGAGATGCGGCAGAAAAACAGGGACGGAGCCGGAGAGGCTTGCAGTGGGTCAGGCGTAAATTTCCATTTTTTTCGATTATTGAGGCATCAAAATAGCAACAACTTGAGTCCGCATCGTGCCCGCGGCTCTTTGTGATCCCCTGCCTCTGGATTGAATCCCCTGTCAATACCTGGCAGCCAGCCAGTCTCACCCGCGCCCCAACCGACGATTTCGCAAAGCAGCGTCGATCGGCCGGCGCCTCGGCGTCTCCAGGAGTTCGGCTGAAGCTGGCGGCCGGCTGGAGCAAGCTGCACAAAGTGCTGCTGTTCAAGCAGCCGGTAATTTCTCTGTCACGGCTTCATCAGTCGCACTTTTGGCATCTGCCCATTGAGTTCTCCTACCTGGGTTTATTTTTAGCAGATCTGAGCACTTACCGAGCCTTCTAGAAAATCGAATTTAGGATGCATCCGTGTTACTCCCGGTTTAGTTTGCAATATTAAAGTACTTTGCGTTTCAAGAAATGCTTTGAACAGTTTTTCTTTCCTGTCTGATTTCAGTTTTCACTCCGCCAGAAATTATTGTACAAGTATAATACTGACCCCTCTACTGACCCCTCTACTAAACCAATGTGTTTCTGCAATTAAGTTTTTGTCTGCTGGCAGATATTATGGCATATATACTTAGATTTTGTGCCAATCCCACGCCTAATTGAAGAAAGCAGCTGTTGTCATTCTGAATAAATTTATTTTCATATTTTCCCTACCGCTCTGCAGTCCGCGCAGAATCTCAATGAGGAGGCCAGTCATGAAAAAATAATTTACGATATCTGCGGCGTCATCAGTCCTGACGGAGACGAACTCATGCTGGACAAAAAGGTGAGACTTGACCGCTTGAGTCTTTTTGACTCACCAGCTTTCAGTTAACACATTACACACACTCCAACCCTGTCCTCAAGTTCATCCACAAAAGTGGGCATCCACCTCACTCCCTGCTCCTTATCAGTCTTGATTATGCACCCACCTCACTCCCTGCTCCTTATCAGTCTTTGTTATACACCCGCCCCACTCCCTGCTCCTTATCAGTCTTTGTTATGCACCCACCTCACTCCCTGATCCTTATCAGTCTTTGTTATGCACCCACCTCACTCCCTGCTCCTTATCAGTCTTTGTTATGCACCCACCTCACTCCCTGATCCTTATCAGTCTTTGTTATGCACCCACCTCACTCCCTGCTCCTTATCAGTCTTTGTAATACACCCACCTCACTCCCTGATCCTTATCAGTCTTTGTAATACACCCACCTCACTCCCTGATCTTATCAGTCTTTGTTATGCACCCAACTCACTCCTTGCTCCTTATCAGTCTTTGTAATACACCCACCTCACTCCCTGCTCCTTATCAGTCTTTGTAATACACCCACCTCACTCCCTGATCCTTATCAGTCTTTGTAATACACCCACCTCACTCCCTGATCTTATCAGTCTTTGTTATGCACCCACCTCACTCCCTGCTCCTTATCAGTCTTTGTAATACACCCACCTCACTCCCTGCTCCTTATCAGTCTTTGTAATACACCCACCTCACTCCCTGATCTTATCAGTCTTTGTTATGCACCCAACTCACTCCTTGCTCCTTATCAGGCTCTGTTATAAAACCATCAATAGCCATAAAAGGCAACAGATAGTCTTATTCATCACCCAACGGTTTAAAGATTTCAATCTCCTAATTAAACCGGCTTCACACACTTGCAGGTAACGCTAAACAGCAACGTGGAAGTTTGGCTCTCCGAGCTGCAGCGAAACATCGGCGAAACCATCGGCCACTTGTCGCGAAACGTCATCGCCGACATCAACGCTCTGGGCCCGCTGGACGAGCTGGCGTTCAAGTACCCTTCGCAGGTGTGCCGGCTCGGCCTGATCTACTATTGGACCAAAGAGTGCGAGTTCGCCATCGGCGACATCCGCAACGACCGCAAGGCGTTGCAGAATGTGACCAAGAAGTTCAGCGCCACGATGACCCGCCTGCCGACTATACTACACCGCGGAGCCTGGAAGACGCTGGACGACAAGATGCTGCCAGTGCACCGGCGCCGCCTGACCAACATGATTACGGAGGCCTACTACCTGCGAGAGTGCATGGAGACCATGATCACGCGCAAGGTGAAGGACGGTGGCGACTTCGACTGGCGCAGAAATGTGCGCTGCTATGCACGCGATGTCAGTGAGTTTTGGCGCGGTGGGGCCTCGGCCATTGGGGCTGGTTGGTCCCCAGGGGTATCAGCGAGTCAGGGACTGCTAATTTCTGCATTAAAATTCGTTAAGATCCAGTGAATGCGCCAGCTTCCTGACTTTCATAGTCAATTTTGAGCCATCAGAATGAATTCTTACTTCTACTTCGTATTAACTTTTCTACTTCTACATGTAGCATTTCCTTTACGCCAACTTCTCCCACCCGCAGACGAGCAGCTGATTCCATCGCTGTACATTCAGGACCTGGAGTTTCCTGTTGGCCCTGAGTTCATGGGCTCTGCCCCGGTGCTTGCGCTGACGCCCATGACCGACCGGTGCTTCCTGGCCATGAGCCAGGCGCTGAAGAGCCTCTGTGGCTGTCTGGTGCAGGGCCCCAGCGGCTGCGGCAAGACCGAGACTGTCAAGGGCCTCGCCCAGCTCCTCGGTCGGCACATCTGCGTTACTCACGCCAGGAGCTCCTTTGACTCACAGGCGCTGAGCAAACTGGTGCAGGGCGTCGTTGCAGACGGATGCTGGAGCCTCATCGATGAGGTGCAGAAGCTGCCGGCTGAGGCTATGGGCGTCCTGGTGGATCACGTGCGATCCGTGTTTCATTCGCTGGCTTCGGGAATGAAGACCTGCTTCCTGGGAGACTCGCATGAGGTCTGTCTGTCTGTCTGTCTGTCTGTCTGTCTGTCTGTCTGTCTGTCTGTCTGTCTGTCTGTCTGTCTGTCTGTCTGTCTGTCTGTCTGTCTGTCTGTCTGTCTGTCTGTCTGTCTGTCTGTCTGTCTGTCTGTCTGTGTGTCTGTCTGTCTGTCTGTCTGTCTGTCTGTGTGTCTCTGTCTGTCTGTCCGTCTGTCCGCCTGTATACCTACCAATAATTTCACCTTCCAGGTGCCAGTCGTGCCCTCCGTGGGCTTCCTCATCACCTGCAACCCGTTCAGCCATGCCGGCCAGCTGCCCTGCGAGATCCGGGCCTACTACCGGCCCGTGTCCATCAGCCGGCCTGACCTGCTGCAGGTGCTGAAGATGAAGTGCCTGGCCATGGGCTTCCGAGCGCCCACCCTGCTGGCCACTCGGCTCAAGCTCATGTCGGAGTACGCTGCCGACCAGCTGTGAGTGATCTGACTGATGAGCTGCATTTCCGCTCAAAACAGTTGGCATTTCAATTCGCTCTCATCCTTCACAAACGCAGGCCCAACGAGCCGCAAAACACATTCGGCTTGAACTCGCTGTGCGCCGTGTTGGCCCGGGCGGATCAGCTGCGCCAGCTGGCCAATGAGGAGGCCGCGAAAAGGCAGGACTCGACGCTGACCATTCATGGCGCAGCTGCCTCGCAGCAGCAACAGCAAGGTACAGTAGAGAGAAGAGAATGTACAGTGTCAGCCTCCCCTCTGGGTTAGAGGTGAAGAGAATGTACAGTGTCTGCCTCCCCTCTGGGTTAGAGGTGAAGAGAATGTACAGTGTCTGCCTCCCCTCTGGGTTAGAGGTGAAGAGAATGTACAGTGTCTGCCTCCCCTCTGGGTTAGGGGTGAAGAGAATGTACAGTGTCTGCCTCCTCTCTGGGTTAGGGGTGAAGAGAATTTTAACAGTGTCTGCCTCCCCTCTGGGTTAGGGGGGAAGATAATGTACAGTGTCTGCCTCCCCTCTGGTGAAGAGAATGTACAGTTTCTGCCCCTCCTATGGGTGTTGAATATTGTTTTGGGAGTTCTGCCATTTCTCTGGGAGAGTCGGGTTGATTGACCCAGTCCTTGCCCCTCCTCAATTATGAATTTCACAGCCCAGCAACAGCAGCAACAGCAGCTGACCACATCAGAATTCTGGCCACCCTTCAAGGAGCGCACGGAGATCATTACCAACAGGGCTACAGGTAAGAGCCAATCGCACTGCAGTAACTCAAACAGGCCTGTCCCCCAATCACTTAGCACCCGTTTCCCCCGCAGGCCAGAAGCTGCCCACCTTCGTGAACAAGAAGGCAGCCGCCAACCTGCCGCTGAGCGCCACAGCCAAGCAGGAGCACAGCATGACACGCCAGGCCGCCCTGGAGCTGCTGGAGCCGAGGGTCCGCCCGCAGAGCGCCGCCATCCTCCGCCAGGCCGTCGCTGACGTCTTCGGCGGGCTGCCACCGGCGCCGTCAAGCGCCGTAGCCCGCAAGACGACGGACATCCTGGAGCGAATCGGCCGCGTCTGCCAGGCCCGCCGGCTCAGCCCGGCCAAGTCCTGGCTGGAGAAGTGCATCCAGATATTCAACGTGTCCGGCGCACACACCGGCGTGGTGCTCGCCGGTCCGCCCGGCTGCGGCAAGTCTACAGCGCTGGAGGTCCTGGTGGATGCACTGGCGGGCCTCGGCGGCGGCGCGCCCGAGGAGCAGCACCGGCTGCAGCGGATTTACCCTCTGGCGGTGGACAACCTCAGCTCCGTGTTCGGCGAGCTGCGGCCCAACGGTGAGTGGTCGGATGGCATCTTCACCTCGGCCTTCCGCAAGGCCAACCGGAACCTGTCCACCACCTGGCTGCAGCTGGACGGCCCGCTCAACACCAGCTGGTCGGACAATTTCAACTCGGTGAGGCCGCAGAGCAGGAAAGCCTGCTTAACTTGGCTGGGGTGGACTGGGGAAGCTTATCGGCTGGGGTGGACTGGGGAAGCTTATTGGCTGGGGTGGACTGGGGACGCTTATTGGCTGGGGTGGACTGGGGAAGCTTATTGGCTGGGGTGGACTGGGGACGCTTATTGGCTGGGGTGGACTGGGGAAGCTTATTGGCTGGGGTGGACTGGGGACGCTTATTGGCTGGGGTGGACTGGGGAAGCTTATTGGCTGGGGTGGACTGGGGACGCTTATTGGCTGGGGTGGACTGGGGAAGCTTATCGGCTGGGGTGGACTGGGGAAGCTTATTGGCTGGGGTGGACTGGGGACGCTTATTGGCTGGGGTGGACTGGGGAAGCTTATCGGCTGGGGTGGACTGGGGAAGCTTATTGGCTGGGGTGGACTGGGGAAGCTTATTTATTGGGGTGGACTGTGATAGCTTGGCCTGCGTGCGCGCTGGGGGGGGGCGGGGCTAGGTTGAGTTGTTCTCTCTCTCTCTCTCTCTCTCTCTCTCTCTCTCTCTCTCTCTCTCTCTCTCTCTCTCTCTCTCTCTCTCTCTCTCTCTCTCTCTCTCTCTCTCTCTCTCTCTCTCGCTGCATGTACTTGCTAGCGCGGGTTGGGGGTGCGGTGAGTATGCCGATCAATAACAAATAGTTCAGTATAAAGCAGGCTTTTTAGCCGGTAAAGTTTTTCGTGCTTTTGTCTTGACTTTATTTCATGGACCACAATAAGCGGCTCATGCAAGCCCTCGCACATTCGGCAGGTTCTGGACGCTGAGGCCACGCTGCACCTTCGAAACGGCGACCAGCTGAGGATCTCCAACCGGGTGCGAGTAGTCTTTGAGACTGACAGCCTCGCTGATGCCTCGCCGGCCACCATCGGCCGCAGCGGCATCGTCCACTTCGACGTAGAGAGCCTCGGCTGGCGGCCGGTGGCCAACGCCTGGCTGCGTGCCCGGCCGCCGCAGGTGGCGCACGTGAGTTTGGGACCGGCCGGGAATCCAAACCTGTCCACCTCTGTCTGTCCACCTCTGTCTGTCCATCTCTGTCTGTCCACCCCTGCCTGTCCACCTCTGTCTGTCCACCTCTGTCTGTTGCCCACCTTCGTGACTTCTGCCCGTCCACTTCTGCTTGTCCACCTCTGACAGTCCATCTATACCTGTCCATCTGTACTTGTCTATCTGTAACTGTCCATCTGTTCATCTGTACCTGTCTATCTCTACCTGTCCACCTCTGCCTGTCCAACTTTGCCTATCTATCTTAGCCTATCTGTCAATATCCCTATATCCTCTCTACTGCCAAGCAAAAACCAACTTATTCAGTCGCAAACTCGAACAAACTTACAGACCCTCAACTCGGCCTTCGAGAAGACTCTGGACGCTCTGATTCCCTGGGTGCAGACGGAAGTGAAGTGAGTTTTTCCTCTTGTTCAGTTTGCACTATTAAATGGAAACCCAGAGGCACAGCGCCCCGAACCGTCTGCCCGTAGGCCCATCATTCCCGGCTGCTCAGTTGTGGGAGTCTTCCAGACCTGCCTGTCCTTGCTGGAGGCCATGCTAGACGAGAGCGCCGGACACCTCTCCGGGACAGTCCACATCGAGCGGCTGTACCTGTTTGCCCTGGTCTGGTCCTTCGGCGCCCTGCTGGTGGACAACGACAGAGTGCTGTTCAGCAAGAAGCTCAAGGACTTGTCCACCGCGTGAGTGCCTGTGGAATCTGCTGGCTTTCAGATTTTGTGGAGATCAGCGGCAGAGAAGCACTGGCATAACAGAAAGGGCCTGTGGCACAGTTACAGAGCCAAGGGGTTAAAGAGTCAGGTGCTTCGAGTCAGATGGTTAGAGGGTCAGCTAGTTAGAGAATTAGTCAGACGGCTTTAGAGTCAGAAGGCTTGAGAATCAGATGGCTTGAGAGTCAGGTGGCTAGAGTCAGATGGCTTGAGAGTCAGGTGGCTTGAGAGTCAGATGGCTTGAGAGTCAGGTGGCTAGAGAGGCAGCTAGTTAGAGAGTCGGTCAGATGGCTTGAGAGTCAGTCGGATTGAGAGTTAGAAAGCTTAAGAGTCAGATCGCATGAGAGTTAGAAGGCTTGAGAGTCAGATGGCTGAAGCATTAGAAGGCTTGAGAGTCAGATGGCTTAAGAATTAGAAGGCTTGAGAGTCAGATGGCTTAAGAATTAGAAGGCTTGAGAGTCAGATGGCTTAAGAATTAGAAGGCTTGAGAGTCAGATGGCTTAAGAATTAGAAGGCTTGAGAGTCAGATGGCTTAAGAATTAGAAGGCTTGAGAGTCAGATGGCTTAAGAATTAGAAGGCTTGAGAGTCAGAAGGCTTAAGAATTAGAAGGCTTGAGAGTCAGAT
Organism: Macrostomum lignano; assembly: GCA_002269645.1. NCBI lineage: Eukaryota > Metazoa > Platyhelminthes > Macrostomidae > Macrostomum > Macrostomum lignano. The sequence goes on along the minus strand of NIVC01000738.1, from coordinate 132,090 downwards.
GGCTTAAGAATTAGAAAACTTGAGAGTCAGATGGCTTAAGAATTAGAAGGCTTGAGAGTCAGAAGGCTTGAGAGTCAGATGGCTTGAGAGTCAGATGGCTTGAGAGTCAGATGGCTTGAGAGTCAGGTGTTTGGAGAGTCAGCTAGTTAGACAATCATTCAGATGGCTTGAGAGTCAGAGAGTCAGCCCAATAGTTCGAGGATCAGAAGAAGCTGCTGCCCCAGCCCAGAGGCCATTAAAACTGATTAGAAAGTGAGATAATGAAAAGTCGACCCATTTCCAGCGAAGCCCTGCCTGACTACCTGGAGTCCAAGCAGCTCTACTTTGGAGAGTGAGGCTCCCGAGTTTTTGCCAGCGAAGCTGTGCTCAAATATTCCAAATATTAATTGCGCCTATCTTCTTGTAGCTATCTATTATTGATGTAGAACTGTGAATTGCAAGATAATTATTCGTTTTGTTGTCCTGATTGCTGCACTGTTTCTGTTCGAACACCACCCGGACGTACCAGCTGAAGTGAACTGAAGTTTGCCATGCACTGAGGGTTCGGACATTGTCTCCCCACGGTTCCCCGCTCCCAGGCTGCCAGATGATGACCGGGAGATATGCATCTACGACTACTATGTAGACGAGAGCGGCGAGTGGGACCCATGGACCTCGCGGGTGCCGGAGCAGGTGAACACGGACGAGCTGGCGCTGATTGGCCAGGCCGTGGTCGAGACGGTGGACACGGTGCGAGTGCAGCAGCTGCTGGAGCTGTCCTACCGGGCCCAGCGCTCCGTGCTGCTGGTCGGGCCTCGGGGCGGCGGCAAGACGCTGCTGGGCCGGCAGTTCGCTGAGCGGCAGGACGCGCAGACCCGGGTGCTGCGCCAGCTGGTGTTCTCGGGCGACTCCGGGGCCGGTACCCTGCAGCGGTTTGTGCAGGCGAATACGGTGCACAGGTGAGTGTGCTGGTGCTGCTGAGCTGCGACTGCCTGCTTCATGGCGCTCCTTCACCTCAAGGATTTGGCATTCAATCTCACAGCTTCCCTATCTTCTCATCGGTTCCTCATCGTCTCACCGGTTCCTCATCGTCTCACGGGTTCCTCATCGTCTCACCGGTTCCTCATCGTCTCACCGGTTCCTCATCGTCTCAAAGCTTGCCCATTGTCTCACAGGTTCCCCATTGTCTCACAGGTACTTCCTCATCGTCTCACCGGTTCCTCATCGTCTCACCGGTTCCTCATCGTCTCACAGGTTCCTAATTATCTCACAGGTTCCTAATAATCTCACAGGTTCCCCATCGTCTCACAGGTTCCTAATCATCTCACAGGTTCCTAATAATCTCACAGGTTCCCCATCGTCTCACAGGTTCCTAATCATCTCACAGGTTCCCCATCGTCTCACAGGTTCCTAATCATCTCACAGGTTCCTAATCATCTCACAGGTTCCTAATCATCTCACAGGTTCCTAATCATCTCACAGGTTCCCCATTGTCTCACAGGTATTTCCTCATTGTCTCAAAGCTTCCCATTGTCTCACAGGTTCCTCATCGTCTCACAGGGTCCCCATCGTCTCACAGGTTCCTCATCGTCTCACAGGTTCCTCATCGTCTCACAGGTTCTTCCTCATCTTCCAGCTTCGCCGCCTTGCAAATCACAAGACTCCCTCAATTCCCCGCTGCAGACAGGGCTTCGTGTACGGCGCCAAAGAGGGCAAGCGGCTGCTGCTGTGCATCGAGGATGTCGCCGCCCCCCGGCTGGACGACTTCAACGTCCAGCGGCCTGGTGAGCTGCTGCGCCAGCTGTGCGACTGTCGCCAGCTGGTGACGCACGAGCGGCCGCACGAGTGGCGCCAGATCGAGGGTCTGTCGGTGGTGGCGTCGGCAGCCACCGGGGGCGCGCCCGCAGTCCCGACGCCGTCGCTGTCGCCACGGCTGCTGCGCCACTTTAACTTGGTGCACGTGCCGGCCCCGGCCAAGGAGGCGCTGCGCAGCGTCGTGCGCGGCGTGTTAGAGGCGCAGGTGAGCGGTTGCGAGAGTTCTAAGGGCGTGAGAACTCTGAGGATATGAGATTTAAAGGCGTAAGATATCAAGGATGTGAGATTTAAAGGCTTAATATATCAAGGATGTGAGATTTAAAGGCTTAATATATCAAGGATTGAGATTTAAAGGCATAAGATATCAAGGATGCGAGATTTAAAGGCATAAAATATCAAGGATGTGAGATTTAAAGGCATAAGATATCAAGGATGTGAGATTTAAAGGCATAAGATATCAAGGATGTGTGATTTAAAGGCATAAGATATCAAGGATGTGAGATTTAAAGGCATAAGATATCAAGGATGTGAGATTTAAAGGCATAAGATATCAAGGATGTGAGATTTAAAGGCATAAGATATCAAGGATGTGTGATTTAAAGGCATAAGATATCAAGGATGTGTGATTTAAAGGCATAAGATATCAAGGATGTGAGATTTAAAGGCTTAAGAAATCAAGGATGTGAGACTTCAAAAGATAAAGCTTTTGACAGCGTGAGATATCAAGGCTGTTATTGCTAAAGTTACAAGACTTTAGGGTGTGAAGTTCGGAGATACATTTCAAAGATGCAAGATTTGATGGCATGAGACTTCATGAAAAAAAATTCGCTGGTCACCTGTCAGGTGAACTTCGACGACCGGCAGCCGCTTGACCAGGACGCCCTGGCCGGCCTCACCGAGGCCTCCTGCCAGCTGCTGGAGAGCTGCCAGGCCGCCCTCAAGCTGTCGCCGCTGCCGGGCAGGCGGCACTACCTGTTCAACCTGAAGGACCTCTGCGACGTCTTCCTCTGCCTGCGCCGGCTGCCGGACGAGAGGCGCATCGAGCAGGCGGACCTGGTGCCCTTCTGGCTCTACCAGATCCGCCGCGGCTTCGCTGACCGGCTGTGCCGCACCGCCGACTCGCTGTGGCTGGACGAAACCCTGCAGCGGCTGTGCGCCAAGCACTTTCCGGCCCTCTCAGTGGACCTCCTTGGCCAGCAGTTCGCCACCTTTGACAAGGATGTCCAGAGCTTCAACATCCGGCCAACTTCGTCATTCAACAGGGCGTCCATCTGCGTGAGCAGCCTCATGCCCAAGATTGAGTCCTTCGGCGAGCTGCGCGAGACTCTGGAAGTTTACAAGGTGAGCCTGCAAGGGTTGATTCGCAGACTGGCCATCAAGGACACGAATCGCATGACAAGCCCTAAGCCAGATTTCATTCAAGCGTACCAAATTAATGTGGCCTGGATCACTGTGCACGGGTCAGACTCTCAGGTTTTCAGGTTTCTCGGGTTCACTCTGCTCCATCCAGTGCTCAGTCTCACTGCTTGAAAAACCTGTCTGCGTACAAATCGTGTCTGTGTACAAATCGTGTCTGTGTACAAATCGTGTCTGCGTACAAATCGTGTCTGTGCACAGATTCTGTCTGCGTACAAATCGTGTCTGCGTACAAATCGTGTCTGTGCACAGATTCTGTCTGTGTACAAATCCTGTCTGTGTACAAATCCTGTCTGTGTACAAATCGTGTCTGTGCACAGATTCTGTCTGTGTACAAATCCAGTCTGTGTACAAATCGTGTCTGTGCACAGATTCTGTCTGTGTACAAATCCAGTCTGTGTACAAATCGTGTCTGCGTACAAATCGTGTCTGTGCACAGATTCTGTCTGTGTACAAATCCAGTCTGTGTACAAATCGTGTCTGCGTACAAATCGTGTCTGTGCACAGATTCTGTCTGTGTACAAATCCTGTCTGTGTACAAATCGTGTCTGCGTACAAATCGTGTCTGTGCACAGATTCTGTCTGTGTACAAATCGTGTCTGTGTACAAATCGTGTCTGCGTACAAATCGTGTCTGTGTACAAATCCTGTCTGTGTACAAATCGTGTCTGTGTACAAATCGTGTCTGCGTACAAATCGTGTCTGCGTACAAATCGTGTCTGTGTTCAAATCCTGGCTGTGTACAAATCCTGTCTGTGTACAAATCCTGTCTGTACAAATCCTGTCTGTGTACAAATTCTGTCTGTGTACAAATTCTGTCTGTGTACAAATTCTGTCTGTGTACAAATCCTGTCTGTACAAATCCTGTCTGTACAAATCCTATCTGTGTACAAATCCTGTCTGTGTACAAATTCTGTCTGTCTACAAATCGTGTCTGTGTACAAATCCTGTCTGTGTACAAATCCTGTCTGTGTACAAATCCTGCCTGTGTAAAAATCCTAGCCAATGACTCATTTCCGCAGACCCGCTACAACGAGGAGGAGAAGCACGAGGCCCTGGATGCAACTCTCTCCGACTCGGTGATCGCCCACATCGTCCGAGTGCACCGCGCCTTGTCGATCCCCTTCCGCGGTCACGCCCTGCTGGTGGGGTCCATCGGCACGAAGCTGTCCACCCTGTGCCGCCTGGCCGCCTTCATGCTGGAGATGCGGGTGCAGGAGGTGGACACCCGGTCGCGCAGTGCTTTCTTTGACAGCCTGCGCGGAGCTCTGCGGCTCGCCGGCCTGGACGCGGTGCACGTCGCGGTGATCGTCACGGCCCGCTGCATGATGGACAGCTCCTACTGGGACGCCGTCAACTCCGTTATCGCCTGCGGCGAGCACCCGCAACTGTTCACCAACGAGGAGATGGACACGCTGATGCAGTCTCTGGTGCCGACCATCAAGAAGGAGAACCAGGCGCTGCTGAACGACCCCGTGAAGTTCTACCTGTCCAGAGTGCGTCAGCACCTGCACTTCGTTATCTGCCTGCCGCCGGGCGACCCGCTGCTACGCTGCGCCATCAGCAGCTACCCCTGCCTGCTGAAGCACTGCCAGCTGGACTGGGTCAACGACTGGTCCATGCCGACTCTGCTGCAGGAGTCGCAGCACTTCTTCAGCGAAAACGCGCAGCTCGAGCTCAGCCGCGAGGACGCCGACGCCCTCGGCCGCGCCTTCGCCCAGGTTCACTCGCTGGTGCTGCGCGAGTTCCACCAGGTGCCGTGGGCTGGCGACCAGGAGCTGGAGGTGGAGCTGACTAAGTACAAGGAGGGCCGCAGCCACTCCAAGCAGGAAACCGTTCGAGTGCCCAACTGGCCGTATGCGCAGAAGGTCTGTGTACACTTCCTGCCTGTGTACACTTCCTGCCTGTGTACACTTCCTGCCTGTGTACACTTCCTGCCTGTGTACACTTCCTGCCTGTGTACACTTCCTGCCTGTGTACACTTCCTGCCTGTGTACACTTCCTGCCTGTGTACACTTCCTGCCTGTGTACACTTCCTGCCTGTGTACACTTCCTGCCTGTGTACACTTCCTGCCTGTGTACACTTCCTGCCTGTGTACACTTCCTGCCTGTGTACACTTCCTGCCTGTGTACACTTCCTGCCTGTGTACACTTCCTCCCTGTGTACACTACCTGCCTGTGTACACTTCCTGCCTGTGTACACTACCTGCCTGTGTACACTTCCTGCCTGTGTACACTTCCTGCCTGTGTACACTTCCTGCCTGTGTACACTTCCTGCCTGTGTACACTTCCTGCCTGTGTACACTTCCTGCCTGTGTACACTTCCTGTCTGTGTACACTTCCTGTCTGTGTACACTTCCTGTCTGTGTACACTTTCTGTCTGTGTACACTTCCTGCCTGTGTACACTTCCTGCCTGTGTACACTTCCTGCCTGTGTACACTTCCTGCCTGTGTACACTTCCTGTCCGTGTACACTTCCTATCTGTGTACACTTCCTGTCTGTCTATTTTACACTTCCTGTCTGCGTGCACTTCCTGTCTGTGCACTTCCTGCATGTGTACACTTCCTGTCTGTTACTGTACACTTTCTTTCTGCACATTTTTTGAAATCTGTTTGTTTTACTAATTTTTCAGCGTTAAAATTCCTGTCTCTATAAGCGTCTTTTCACTTCAAGCATTAGTGTGGATTCCATCTGAGTATAGTACATGGATATCTTCAGTAATTCTATTTACTTAACTGTGAGGATTCACGCAGATTCCTAGCCAATCGCTTAAACCCAGCCGCTTCATCTACACTCGTCCCCAGGTGCTGCTGGACCACCTCCGCTCCCGGCACGTCCGCAGCGGCGAAGATGACAACAGCGGCGGCGACTCTGTCCCGCTGGGCCCGACCCACTTCCGCCGCCTGCTGCACGCCTTCCACCACCTGTACGCCAGCAAGACTAGCGAGCGGCGCAACCGCCTGGCGCTGCTCCGGCGCGCGCTCGCCACTCTGGCGCAGTGCCGGCACGACAAGCACACAATCCGCGCCGCCCGCAAAGCCAAGCTGCAAAACTACCAGGAGGTGCGCGCCGAGGCCGATCGGGTGCTGGCCGAGCTGACAAAGAAGGTCACCGTGTTGGAGAAAATTCGGTCGCGCACCGATCCGAACTCGTCGCTGAGCCACTTTCTCAAGATGAACGACCTGCCGCCTGAGGTTTGCTCATTGCCGCTTCTGAACTTTCTCGGCTTTCAAGATTGTCGGTGGAGGGAGTTATCGGGAAGGCAATTATCGGTGGAGGGAGTTACCGGGGGAGGCAATTATCGGGAGAGGGAGTTTTTATTTATTTATTAAAGGCAGGGGGTGGGGGTTGTGTTCACCCTGGTGCATTTTAAGCGACATTGTCACACAACCGGCGAGAGGCATTATTGCCCATTCCGCCGACTCCCCTGAGCAGGCATACAAGCGCGCGGATACGTACGCAGGCACACAATCACACAGGAGTGTACAGCGGCCCTAACTTTATATTATCGTTAGGCATGTACACTTCACTGCGCCTTGGGGGGTTGGCTCTCAAGGCCGTTAATTGCACGAGCAGAGCCAAGCCGAGATTCCAATTCAGCCCCAAATTAATGTGGCTGCACTTGGAATCGAGCCTGGGTCGCTGGCACACCAGAGCAGCTGCGCTACCGCTGGGCTACGGCCCCCTCTGGGGGGTGGGAGGGAGTTATCGGGAAGGCAATTATCGGGGGAGGGAGTTATCGGGAAGGCAATTATCGGGGGAGGGAGTTATCGGGAAGGCAATTATCGGGGGGGGATTATCGGGGAAGGGAATTATCGGGGGAGGGAATTATCGGGAAGGCAATTATCGGGGGAGGGAGTTATCGGGGAAGGGAATTATCGGGTAATTAACGAAGGAGGGAATTATCAGAGGGAGAGAGTTATCAGGAAAGGGAATTATCAGAGGGAGAGAGTTATCAGGAAAGGGAATTATCGGGGGAGGGAGTTATCGGGGAAGTGAATTTTCGGGGAAATGAATTGTTCGGTAAGGGAAATTTCGGGTAGGGGAAATTTCATGGCAGTAATATTTAATGGTAGTGGAAATTTCTGCAAAAGATAGCTTCTTAAAAAGTGAAATTTCAGGTCAATCAAAAGTAAGGCGTGGACAGCTTAAGAAGAGACATTTTGGGAAGGAATCGTGGATAAAGGAAGTTCAGTGCGTGTTGAATTCCGGAGAATGTTTTGCAATTGGTAGACTCGCCACCAAAACCCGCCCGCCAGGAAGCCGAGCAGGATGAGCTGCTCGCCAACGAAGAATTCGACGAGTACGACAGGCAGTTCGAGAAGATCCGACAGGAGACGATGAAGAACCGGAAGACGCAGGCGCGGGACGAGCTGGCGGTGGCCAAGGAGACGTACAAGGCCTGCCGGGCCAGCCTGGAGAACGCGCGCAAGGAGGTTGCGAGCTGGAGCAACAAGGTCGACCGGAACTGCATCGAGCGGATCCGGGCGTTCCAGAATCCGCCGGCGCTGGTCGGCCAGGTGATGGAGATGGTCTGCGTGCTGATCGGCAAGAAGCCGCCCAGCCTCACCGGCGGCGCCGGCGGGGAGAAGCGGAAGGACGGCGACGGCCTGCTGGGCGACCGGAACTCGCTGGGCTCGGCGCAGGCCGCGAAACCGGCGGGGCGCGGGCAGAAGGAGGAAAAGGTGAGGACCACCGAGTCATGGACTCCCGAACATCTGCAGTGTCTGGATTGAAAGCCCCCGGGAAATGTTCACAAAAATATTTCGAAATTCGAATAGCAACAGCGTATCCAATAAAAATCATTCTATAAAATTATTTTGGGACATCGTTACAAATTATCAACTGAAGAATCAGGAGCGTCAGGGTGATATTGTCTACTTAAAAGTAGTAAGCGTAGGATTTGAATCCAATCTCCTATTGTGTGAGCTTGTTGAATAAAACTTTAAACGTGTGTACGTAAGTTTACGCCCGATTCAGACTTCTCAAACTTGATTCCAAAAGTGCAAATGCTGTCTGCATAAAAATTGACTACAGGTTGATAGAGCGGCCTGGAAGCAGATGCAGCAGAGCATGAACGACTCCGTCAAGTTTGTGGAGATGCTGCAGAACGTCAGCTGGCAGGACGGGCTGGACAAGGACGTACTCAGGAGTGAGTAGCCTGATTGTCACCTGGGTTGCGTTTTTGGGGACAGAAACGACCTCGCTGAAAGACTGGGAGCTTCAGGTACATGCAGGTGGCTGTGACAACTGAAGGGCTGGAAGCTTCAGGTACATTCAGATGGCTTTGACAACTGAAGGGCTGGGAGCTTCAGGTACATGCAGGTGGCTGTAACAACTGAAGGGCTGGGAGCTTCAGGTACATGCAGGTGGCTGTAACAACTGAAGGGCTGGGAGCTTCAGGTACATGCAGGTGGCTGTAACAACTGAAGAGCTGGGAGCTTCAGGTACATGCAGGTGGCTGTGGCCACTGAAGGGCTGGGAGCTTCAGGTACATGCAGGTGGCTGTGGCCACTGAAGGGCTGGGAGCTTCAGGTACATGCAGGTGGCTGTAACAACTGAAGAGCTGGGAGCTTCAGGTACATGCAGGTGGCTGTGACCACTAAAGAGCTGGGAGCTTCAGGTGCATGTAGGCGGCTGTGACCACTAAAGAGCTGGGAGCCAGGTCTCACCAAGAGCCGGTCTGTCATCGGAGCCATGCTCAACCCGCAGCCGTGGAGAGCTACCTGGCCAAGAGCAAGGACGGCCAGCTTGGTGTCACCGGCGAAGGCTCGCTGCTTGAGGGCGCCGACAACGTTGAGAAAATCCGCGGACGCCGTGACCAGTCGCCGGGCGACGGCGGGCCGCGCGGCATCACCATCTCGCAGGCAAAGTACAGCAGCGAGGACGCGGCCACTCTGGTGCACTACACCATCGCCCTGGTGGAGTACAGCCGCCTGTGCGGCCCGCTCAAGGACGCGAAGGACCGGATCGGCAGCTTGGAGCGGGAGATCGAGGAGAGCGAGCGCTCGGAGCGGGACGATCAAGAGAAGGTGAGAAAAGTTTCTAATTAGAGCCCATCAGACTCGACTATCATAAACTGTACACCTGTAGCACCTGTTACTGCGCAAATTGAGTTCGTAGATGGCACCGCAAGTCCGAAACACCAGCAATTATTTCCTAGCTGTTTACTTTGTTCAGACCATTGCCTACTTGAATCACTGCTTCGAAATTACAAATTCAAATTTCAGCAAGCAGAAGAGAAGGTAAATTTGGTTCCGCCTTGCCTTTGTTGTTGTAGCGTTTCAGTGTAAAATCTGCTTGAAATTGCGTGATGCTCAGAAATCCACTCGCTACTGCACCGCTTCCTCACGCATGCTTTCTGATGTAGAAGTTCTCCACTTTGGAGGAGAGATACGCCGATCCTTATGCATTGGCTGCACTTGCCGGGTCTGCACTGACAATGCACTCTGCCGTTTTACTGCCTGCACCAATGCGCACTTTATCGCACCGAATGGCTTAGTGGGAACCTACAGAACAGTCAGGTGGCAACCACAGAAAAATAGGCGGCAACCCCAGAACAGACCGGTGGAAACCCCAAAACGAATAGGTTGCAACCCCAGAACAAATAGGTGGCAAACCCAGAACAAACGGGTGGCAACCCCAAAACAAACAGGTGGCAACCTCTGAACAAATATGTGGCAACCCCAAAACAAACGGGTGGCAACCCCAAAACAAGCGAGTGGCAACCCCAAAACAAACGGGTGGCAACCCCAAAACAAACGGGTGGCAACCCCAAAACAAACGGGGGCAACCCCAAAACAAACGGGTGGCAACCCCAGTACAAACGGGGGGCAACCCCAAAACAAACGGGTGGCAACCCCAAAACAAACGGGTGGCAACCCCAGTACAAACGGGGGGCAACCCCAAAACAAACGGGTGGCAACCCCAAAACAAACGGGTGGCAACCCCAAAACAAGCGAGTGGCAACCCCAAAACAAACGGGTGGCAACCCCAAAACAAACGGGTGGCAACCCCAAAACAAACGGGGGCAACCCCAAAACAAACGGGTGGCAACCCCAGTACAAACGGGGGGCAACCCCAAAACAAACGGGGGGCAACCCCAAAACAAACGGGTGGCAACCCCAGAACAAACGGGGGGCAACCCCAAAACAAACGGGTGGCAACCCCAAAACAAACGGGGGGCAACCCCAAAACAAACGGGTGGCAACCCCAGTACAAACGGGGTGGCAACCCCAAAACAAACGGGGGGCAACCCCAAAACAAACGGGTGGCAACCCCAGAACAAACGGGTGGCAACTCCAAAACAAACGAGTGGCAACCCCAGAACAAACGGGTGGCAACTCCAAAACAAACGAGTGGCAACCCCAGAACAAACGAGTGGCAACTCCAGTACAAACGGGGGGCAACCCCAAAACAAACGGGTGGCAACCCCAGAACGGACCGGTGAATGCACATCGCAAGTTGCTGAACTGTTCGACCCGCCAATCCGCAGGCCAAAGCAGCAGCTGCCGATGCAGCCTCAGCCGCCGACGCCGAAGCCGCCGCTGCCGACGCCGCCGCAGCAACAGAGGACGCTGACAAGGTGCGATCGGAGCTGGCGGAGCTGCAGGAGGAGTACGACCGGGTCATCCTGACCAAGCACCGCCTGCAGGGCGAGATCGACTCCATGGACGAGCGCCTGCAACGCGCACAGGCCATCGTGCAGCAGCTGCAGCGAATGGAAGCCGAGTGGTCAGACTTTGTCGCCGAGTTCTCCAGCGACTCCGTCCTGCAGGTCGACTGCGCCGTGGCGGCCGCCTTCCTCACCTATTGCGGCGGCCTGGGCGTCGACGCCCGCCGTCGGCTGGCCGGGAAATTCCGCCAGCTGTGCGAGGCGGCCGGGGTGGCCGAGGTGCCGTCCGTCCGGAGGCGCGCGCTGTTCGACCAACGGGCCGGCGGACCGCAGGCCGTGGAGCTGGCCGACTTTCTGTTTAAATCGGTGCGAAACTCGCTTTTGTTTTGGCAATGCTTTGGCAAGGTGGCAAGGCTTGGGGGGATTGCTAAGACGTAAAGGCTGAGGTCAGAAGCTTTATATAAGAAGTTTACTTTTAAAAAATCATTATATTAGTCGTTTGCTTCCCAACGGCGGGCGCCGATTGCTAATTTTAAGCTCAAACTGATACGCTTGTAAATCAACCTAGATGTCAGAGTTCGTCTACTGATAAGTAGACAGTATTGAGTGTGGCACGAAAAGCTTGCATGGCGAGCAAAGAAATGCCGCCATGCCAAAGGGCAGAGTTCGATTCCGCTTTTAGCTAGCTGACACTTCAATCAAATCCATACGCTGTGCACCCTGTGTGAGCGCGTGTATGAGTGCGTGCCAGCGTACAGTATCTGCGTACGATAAATGACTAACAGTAGTATTGTATACACCCGCAACCCTTCGCAGGTGGACACGGACGAGCTGGACCTGCTGCGCCTGCCGACCACCCGGCTGCAGCGGGAGAACGCCTGCTTCGTCATGCTGGAGCGGCACTGCCAGGCCTGGCCGCTCATCTGCGACCCCACCAGGGCGGCCGTCACCTGGCTGCGCAAATACCAGCAGTCCGCGGTGAGCCGGGCCGCAATTGTTTATCAGCGATTGATAATTATCATAAATCATAGATAAAGGGCCATTAATCATTGGTCATGCTTTTGATACACGTCTTGAAGTGAACTGAAACTCAGCCTATCCAGCTGCTTGCTAACCGCAGTCAACCCTGCTTAACTTTGAAATGTGACAGCGGCAATTGCGCTGACCCACTGGACCAATCAGGATTTGATTAGCTCGCTCATTTAGAAAACATCATATAAGACTGGGCAAAGGAGCATTGATCAACAATATCATTGTGAATTATCAATACAACTCTCTGCCTCTCCAGGTGGAGGTCAAGTACCACAGCCTGCGTACCCAGCTCGAAGCCGCTCTGGCTGACGGCAGCGTGCTGGTGGTCACTGACTGCGACCTCGACCAGCTGGCTGAGGATCGTCGCTTCCGGCCAGTGCTCATGCAGCAGTGGAAGTTCTTCACGGAGACTGTCCCGTTCAAGATGCTGCTGCTCGATCACGAGGTTGAGTGCTCGCCCAGCTTCCGGCTCTATCTGCACACTAGCGCTCCGCCTTCCGGGGTGAGTTCTATTAGCTGTGCTATTTTTAGATGCACTTTTACCCTTGCACTCGTACATGTATGTACGTTCACTGGTCTATTTTAGAATCATTTTTATTCTTTTCATGTACACTCTCGGTGTGCTTCCTTTTCTGGTCTATTTTTAGAAGCATTTTTATCCTTTTCATGTACACTCTCAGTTTGCTTCCTTTTCTGGTCTATTTTTAGAAGCATTTCTATCCTTTTCATGTACACTCTCAGTTTGCTTCCTTTTCTTCTCGTCTATTTTTAGAATTACTTTAATCACTGCATGTACACTCTCAGCGAAAGTGTACATCCTTATCAGGTCTACAGTAACTTGGGCGTCCTTAGGCGTTTATTCAGCATACGTAATTAACAGTAATACTAATTTTTCTATAATAACATCTTCCGCCGCTCACTGCAGGTGCCGCACCACCTGGCCGCCTATACAAACCTGTTGAGCTTCCACCGCAGCCGGCAGTGCACCGAGGAGCTGCTGCTCGATCGATTCCTCGAGCTGGAGAAGCCGCGCATCGAACGCGAATGGCGCGCTGTCATGGCCGAGCGGCTGCGCAACCGGAAGTGCCTTGAAGCCGTGAAGGAGGCCGTGGCGGAGCACCTGGCCACGGAGGGCGCCAGGCTGATGAACGACCTGCCGCTGGCTGGCCGGCTGAACGATCTCGCCAAGCAGATGGAGGAGACGGAGGCGGCGCTGGAACGGCTGGCCGAGTCCGAGGCGCTGATGCGGAAGAGCCGCGAGAGCCACCGGGACATCGCGCGCCGGGGCGCCGTTTGCTTCGAGGTCACCGGCCTGATGCGCTGCCTCAGCCCCATGTACTGCTTCTCCTTCCAGGAGCTCGTCAAGATTTACGATTTGGCCATCCAGCATTCGGACAGGTGCGCACTCGAATGGGCTTTGCAACAGCCAGGCTTTCTCTTAGAAGTGCAGCGAATCCCCGCTTGCGACCAAAACATCCCCCGGTTTTGTTTTGCTGCGCTTAGCCTGAATAGTTAATTAGAAATTAATTCATTACAGGAACCACCGATGACAATCTTATAATACTTAACTTCAAGATTTAGGATATAGCTTATCTTTAAAACACCTGTGAGTAAGGATTTTTTGTTTCGGTACTACAGTGTGCATCTTCAGGTTAATTTGAACTAACGATTAGGTTGCAGAGTGAATAAATATGATATCTGTGTAATTTGAATCAATAACTTGTGTGCATAATTTTAGTCCGTAACCGAACTAGGTAACCGAGGCAGGTAAACGACACCAGCACTTAGAGCATGGCTTTACACATGGTCTCATGGACACACGTGGCTTTAACTGACCGGCAAAGTTGCCAACTGTAGCAGTACAAAAAACAACTCAGATTTTGCAATTGAGAAAGTTTAGAAATAATTTTCAGATTTTGTTTTTGAAGATTTGAGAAGGATAGCCATAGAAAGGGAGGACAAGAATTGGTTTGTTGAACTGGATGCAATCAGTTTTAGCAGTTTTCTGTTTCACACATACTGCTGGAGACTGGCAAGCAAGCGAAACACGAGAAAACTGCAGTTGTTTCTATCTCAGTTTACTATAAAATAGGATTTTTTCAAGACAGAATATTAGGGCCTTCAGATACTCGCAAAGTTCTGTGATCTCTTAACGTGCTGCGTTTATTGTCAAAAATCCAGCTAACACCGTTTTAACACGATTTTAAGACTCGTCACCTGTTAATGACCTTCGCCACCTTCAGCAGGCCCTTGCTTGTAAAAGAGTACAAAAAGCCTGAGCCAATACCGTTGGCTTTTCGATATGCCGGCAGGTAAAAAAAGCTAAAATTCTGTTTTTTATCGCTTCGTTTTTACGAGCGGCTTGGGCGCTTAAAATCGGACTGCCTACTTCTGTCTCTGCTTCTGTCCGGCTCTGTTAAATCTTCAAGCTTAATTTAAGCCCGCCGGCTGGCGGGCTCTAGCTGTGCGTTCGATTATGTACAGTTTCTTGCTGTTCTATTTTTAGAACAAAACTTCTATCCTTTTTGTACGTTGTTGACTCATGCTGATCTGATCTATTTTTAGAAACAGGCCTTCTAGAATGAATATACGTGTAGAAAGCTGATCAATAATGGTGCGATATTTAAAGCAGCTTGCTGTCACTGAATTCGATGTCCGAATTTTGCTACTGATAAGTGCTTCTACTGAGTAGTCTGTTTATCTTTGAAGGGTTCTTCTTTCTTATTTCTCCTTGAAAAGCGCAGCTCCGATGCCACCCCTGGTTGCAGAATTGCGGTGCAGACAATCCTGGAGCGCCTGACCTGGTCGGTGTACCTGTACACCTGCCGGGCCCTGTTGGAAGCGGACAGGTGCGTCTACAGGGCCGCCCTGGCCATGGAGATCAGCGACAGCCAGGGCCGCGTGCAGGCCGGCGAGCGCGAGTTCGTAATCGCGCCCAGCTTCGGCGCCGAGGTCGTCCGCGCCGCCGAGGCTGCACGCTCGCCAGAAGAAGCCGCCTCCGTCGCCGCCGCCGCCGCCGCAGCCAGCGCGGCCGCTGCTGCCAGCCACGGCAACCAGACGCAGCATCGGCGACGAATTGGCGCTGGCGCCGGCGGTGACGCGGGAGGCGCCGCCGCCGTCAGCGAGGTGAAGAAGCCGGACTGGATGACGGACGAGGCCTTCGGCAACCTCAGCCTGCTGGCGCAGGCCTTCCCCTGGTTCGCCGAGCTGTTCGGCCGGCTGAACTCCAGCGAGTCGCAGTGGCGCGGCATGGTGGAGAGCGCGGAGCCGGAGGCGGCGCCGCTGCCCGACAAGGCAGACGACCAGCTGCAGGCGCTGCAGCGGCTCTGCATCGTCCGGTCGGTGCGGCCGGAGCGGCTGCTGCAGGCCACCGCGGCCTTCGCAGTCAGCGTGCTGGGCTCCGCGTACACCAGGGACCCGGGCGTGGAGCCGACGGCGGTGGGCTCGGACCCCGCCACCCCAGTGCTGCTGCTACACGAGCGGGACGCCTCAGCGGCCGACCGGCTGGCCAGGAGCTCCGCCCTGCGGCTCACCGGGCGGCCGCCAATCGTGTTCCAGGTGGGATTTTGGCGCCATTGAACCAACGTGCGACCTCAAGGGTGGCCCGCTTTTTAATCAAAGAATGTAGAAATCTACTGTGCAGCGCATCTGCAGGCTGCATACGGCTGTTCAGTCCAAGGACTCAGGGGGGGGGGGGTCGCCACACCACCCTCAACTACCCCAGCTAATGCTGGTTGTGTGTCTTGCTCAAGGACACAAATTGTTCCAAGTGGGTTGAGAATCGAACCCCCAACCTTTCAGTCGTGAGTCCGGGGCTCTGACCACTAGACTACAACCCTACCGACCCCTTCTTTGGTTTTCTTGTGTTGTCTTTTAGGCGAAAAAGTCACAGCCCATGCATTTCTGATTCCGATTGCTCATTCCAAGGTGGCCGACAATTCCGCCAACACGGAGCGTGGCGCTAAGCGCGCAATCCAGCGCGCTATGGCGGAGGACGCCTGGGCGCTGCTGCACTGTAGCGGCCCGGCCACCCTGGACGTGATGCAGCGCTGCGCGGATCTGGCAGCTGGAGGCCAGCTGCAGAAGCAGCCTCAGGCGGCCTCCTTCCGTCTGGTGATGACCTGCAGGGCCGACTGCTGCCTGGGCAGCCACCGACCGCCGGTGCTGCAGGCTGCGGTCAAAATCTTTGTGGACATGCCGACCATCTTCAAAGACTGCGTGCAGAGATGCTGGGCCAGCATTGAGCAGCAGCAGGTAAAGCTTGTTGGGGTTTATCAGAGTGTCTATGAGCTTATTAGTGTGGCTCTAGGCTTATCAGTGCGGCTCTAGGCTTATCAGTGCGGCTCTAGGCTTATCAGTGTGGCTCTAAGCTTATTAGTGTGGCTCTAGGCTTATCAGTGCGGCTCTAGGCTTATCAGTGCGGCTCTAGGCTTATTAGTGTGGCTCTAGGCTTATCAGTGCGGCTCTAGGCTTATCAGTGCGGCTCTAGGCTTATCAGTGTGGCTCTAAGCTTATCAGGGGTCTAGGCTTATCAGTGCGGCTCTAGGCTTATCAGTGCGGCTCTAGGCTTATTAGTGTGGCTCTAGGCTTATCAGTGTGGCTCTAGGCTTATCAGTGCGGCTCTAGGCTTATCAGTGCGGCTCTAGGCTTATTAGTGTGGCTCCAAGCTTATCAGTGTGGCTCTAGGCTTATCAGTGCGGCTCTAGGCTTATCAGTGCGGCTCTAGGCTTATCAGTGTGGCTCTAAGCTTATCAGTGTGGCTCTAAGCTTATCAGTGCGGCTCTAGGCTTATCAGTGTGGCTCTAGGCTTATTAGTGTGGCTCTAGGCTTATCAGTGTGGCTCTAGGCTTATCAGTGCGGCTCTAGGCTTATCAGTGTGGCTCTAAGCTTATCAGTGTGGCTCTAAGCTTATCAGTGCGGCTCTAGGCTTATCAGTGCGGCTCTAGGCTTATTAGTGTGGCTCTAGGCTTATCAGTGTGGCTCTAGGCTTATCAGTGCGGCTCTAGGCTTATCAGTGCGGCTCTAGGCTTATCAGTGTGAATTTCACCATCGAATCTGAACTTCAACCTGCAGGACCTGCAGCCACAGGTGCAAGCCCAGCTGCAGCCACAGTCCTCGATGCCTCAGCGCGCATCCGCAGGCGGTCCTGGCGGCGGGCGCTCCGACTGGCCGGCCGCGCTGCACAACCTGACGATGCTGCATGCGGCTCTGCAGCTGCGGGCCCGTCTGAATGGCGGCTTCAACCGGCCGGGAGACGCGGCGCAGATCGGCCTGGAGGATTTCCTGGCGGCGGCGCGGGCTCTGGCGAGGGAATTCCGCGACGAAGCCACCGGGAAACTGGTGGCCGGGCGGGCCGTCAACTACGGCAGCGTGCGCAGCGTCCTGCAGGAGACTGTGTACGGCGGCGCCATGCTGGACTTTCAGGACGCGCTGACGGTCGGCGCCGCGGCAGACTACTGGCTGAGCGCCAACTCCGTCAAAAAGGACTTTGAAGTGGCCAAGCGTGAGTTGAGAAGTTGCTGTGCCGATGAAGAATGTGCCCTTGGGGGGGGGGGAATCTCTGCGTCTCTGAGAGAATGTGCTGAATCCCATGTTTCTAGGGGGAATTTATTGTACCTATGGAGAAATTCACCGTGTCCACGGGGAATCCCTGTGTTGATTGAGGAGTCCATCGTATTTTTTGGGAAATCCCTGCTTCTACGGAGAATCCCAATTTCTTTAAGTAATCCATTTGTCTTTGGTAAAGTCTATCGGGACTTCTTTGAGCTTATTGGGGAAATCCTGTTGTCCATTGGCGAATCCTGACTAGCTGTGAAGGAATCCATACTGTATATCAAGTAATCCCGACTGGCAATAGGGGAATCTTGACTATCTTGGGGACCCCGACTATCGGGGGAATCCCGACTGTCTGAGGGAGAATCCTGATTGTATATCGGAGAAATCTGGATTGTCTATATGGGAATCCCAGGTGTACATGTAGTTATGAGAATCCATTGGTATCCAATAATTTTTTCATGGGAGCTTATCTAAGTTCCGCTGGAAAACACTGGAAGAGATATCAGAGCACGCTGCCCCATCAATTCCAGTAAAGTACCGGATCCCACCGGTGTTCTTCGGCTCGCAGAGCTCCAAGCTGCCGCAGCTCATCCAGGCCCTGGAGCAGACCATTCCTGCGTTCAGCTTCGACTGCGCCGAGGGCTGCCATCTGCAGCCATCCGACGAGGTACTGAGTACAAACCTGGATTTTCGTTCATTTTAATCACTGGCCAAAAAACCTTTAGAGTTTAATTAGAAATTTGAGGCAGCACAATTTGGTCAATCGCTTCTGTGAGATAGCATTAACTTCAACTGCACATTTTGCTACACTCCGCACCAATTGCTATGCTACAAAGTCCCTTTTAGCTCACGCAACTTTATGAAATTCCTCTGCTTTCAGCTGCTTATCAGCGGCGGCGGCAACCGCATTTTGGATGAGCGAAAATTTGTCACCGTTGTAATTAAATCGGCTTGTGAATGCCGCCCTGCGATTCCACTCAACCCAGCCCTGTACACTCCTGGCCTAGCCCAGCCCAACCCTTCCTGCCCTAGCTCAGCCCAGCACTCCCTGGCCTGTACATTCCTGCCCTAGCCCAGCCCAACCCTTCCTGCCCTAGCTCAGCCCAGCACTCCCTGGCCTGTACATTCCTGCCCTAGCCCAGCCCAACCCTCCCTGCCCTAGCTCAGCCCAGCCCTACCTGCCCTGTACATTCCTGCCCTAGCCAAGCCCAGCCTAGCCCAGCCCTCCCTGCCCTGTACATTACTGCCCTAGCCAAGCCCAGTCAAACCCACCTCATTGCAAGCGCGTAGACGTTCCTAAGCTCCTAGCTGTAGCATCAGTTCAGACAAAACTCAACTCTAAATAATTTCTACCTGAAAAAATCACTACTTCCAATAGCAATATTGCACCCGCGGTGCCTTCAAGGATCGATTAAGTTGACTTTGCGTTTCTTTTTATTGTAGTTGCATAGCAGTAGATGTTGTCCATTATTTTTTCTTATTAGCTTAAACTTACTACTTCTGATTTCTCAGCATGTTTTTCGTTCCAACTTGAGCAATATTATTTTTAGCTAGGGAAGTTCAAAAACAGATTCAAAAGAAGCAGTAACGATTGAATTGAACAATAAAGCAGTTGTGCATTCCACAAGACTAATCTCGGCTAAGATGAATCAGCAGACAACTAATACACCTATGAAACAGCTGATCAGCAACCCCTTACCAACCCGCGTGGCAGACCTCACTAGGCCTTGATCACTACGTGTTCACCCGGCTCAACCTGGTGCTGGACCGCCTGCCCGCTTCGCCCAGCCTCAGCCACGACCTCTACAGCAGGCCGCTAACGCCAACGGATGGTGAGCGCGACTGGGGGATCATGGACTACTAAATTTAGCAGGTTTTTAGCCATCCATGGCTCGGACGATGGCGGTCCTGGGAATGTTAAGTTTTAGCCGTAATAGGCTAGGCTGTGAGCAGTGCAAATCTGCGCAGATGATGTGGTCTGCAAGCTGGAGTCGTCAGCGGTGCAACAGGTACCAGGGACAGGCACCCAGACCACCGCGGCAATGGATTTCCGCTCTGGGGATTCGCACCTTTTCGACGAACTTGGCGCTGAATTCAGTGCTTTCATTTTCCTGGAAAAGACATTTGAATACAAGCCAATCCCCTCCTTAACCTGAATTCAGTGCTTTCATTTTCCTGGAAAAGACATTTGAATACAAGCCAATCCCCTCCTTCACCTGAATTCAGTGCTTTCATTTTCCTGGAAAAGACATTTGAATACAAGCCAATCCCCTCCTTCACCTGAATTCAGTGCTTTCATTTTCCTGGAAAAGACATTTGAATACAAGCCAATCCCCTCCTTCACCTGAATTCAGTGCTTTCATTTTCCTGGAAAAGACATTTGAATACAAGCCAATCCCCTCCTTCACCTGAATTCAGTGCTTTCATTTTCCTGGAAAAGACATTTGAATACAAGCCAATCCCCTCCTTCACCTGAATTCAGTGCTTTCATTTTCCTGGAAAAGACATTTGAATACAAGCCAATCCCCTCCTTCACCTGAATTCAGTGCTTTCATTTTTCTGGAAAAGACATTTGAATACAAGCCAATCCCCTCCTTTACCTGAATTCAAAATGGAATCTGAAATATTTCGCCATCACACAGGTCCTTCCCAGTGCCAGGTGGGCCCGAGCTCGCTCAAGCCCTCAGTGGCCTCTAAAGGCGCTGTGGCTTCCGGTTCGCGCAGCCGGAAGCTGGCCGACCTGATGGAAGTGTGCAGCACGGGCCTGGCGAAGCTGGGCCAGCCCAGGACGGCTCCAGCGACGGAGACTCTGACCAAGGTGCAGCAGCAGCAGCAGCCGCATCCGCAGCAGCCGGCCTTTGCGGCCTGGATGATGCGCGAGTTTCACGTGAGATGCAGCCAACTGCCGCTGGCTTTTTATGCTTTCAAATAAGAAAGGCAACACAGAGCTTATGGAGCTTGTACTAATTGTGCTGGAGTCTTGCACAGGTGTGTCGGGTTCCATGGTTACCAGGTGTGCGTTATGAGCAGCAGTGGTTCCTGCAGGCGTGCCAGAGATGCTACACGAATTTCACGTGTATCAGAAAATGCAGACATACCAGATGCTCCAGTTGTCTCAGAGGACGCAGGGATGTCAGAATTATTGCCAAAGGTATTTTTGTATCTTCTGACACGCCTCAAAACCGCGTGGCATACGGCCCTTATAACGCCTGAGGCAACCTGAAACCCTAGCTGCTCCTAACACACCTGGCAGAAGTCTGGCAGTCATGAAGCCCTCGGGTGTTTTAGCTGTTGGTCTGTAGTCTTTGTGACAGCGCGCTTTGTTGTTGCTGCAATCTCTGGTTCGTATGCGACACACCTGCAATTTTCAGCAGCGCAGTTTTATGTGGCAATTTTTATGTGAAAATAATCAGCAAAAGCGCTTCGAATTCTTGCAGCTCACGCAGACGCTCGTGACAGCCGTCCGCGACAGCCTGCTCAGCATCAAGCACGCCCTAATGGACTCAGCCAGCCTGGGTGACTGCCTCAGCCCGGAGGACACCGAGGCCGCAGATGACCTTCAGCGGTTCCGCCTGCCGGCCCGCTGGAGTCGCCTGTGGGGCCGCGGGGCGCCGCCTCCGCACTACTCGCTGGCCGGCTTTCTGTCCGACCTGACGGCCCGGCAGGCGCAGATCGACCGCGCCCTGGCGCTGGGCCGCGCCCGCATGCCGCTGTACAACCTGGGGCTGCTGGCCCAGCCCAACACGCTGCTCTCCCTGCTGCTGCAGGAGGCCGCCGGCCGCTCGCCGGAGGCTGGCCTGCTAATCTCAGCCGAGCTCAGCTCGCGCGACCGTGAGCACATCCGGGATCCGCCCACTGAGGGTATCTTCGTTCACGGCCTGTGCCTGTGGAGCGGCTGCCTGGAGAAGGGCAGCTGGGAGCTGCTGGACGCGCCGCCCAAGGCTGCCGGTGGATTCACGCCGATGCCCGTAAGCCGGGGCTGAAGACCAGTCATCAACAGGGGCGGAAGACCAGTCATCAACAGGGGCGGAAGACCAGTCATCAACAGGGGCGGAAGACCAGTCATCAACAGGGGCGGAAGACCAGTCATCAACAGGGGCGGAAGACCAGTCATCAATAGGGGCGGAAGACCAGTCATCAACAGGGGCGGAAGACCAGTCATCAACAGGGGCGGAAGACCAATTATCAATAGGGGCGGAAGACCAGTCATCAACAGGGGCGGAAGACCAGTCATCAACAGGGGCGGAAGACCAGTCATCAACAGGGGCGGAAGACCAATTATCAATAGGGGCGGAAGACCAGTCATCAACAGGGGCGGAAGACCAATCATGAACAGGGGCGGAAGACCAGTCATCAATAGGGGCGGAAGACCAGTCATCAATAGGGGCGGAAGACCAGTCATCAACAGGGGCGGAAGACCAGTCATCAATAGGGGCGGAAGACCAGTCATCAACAGGGGCGGAAGACCAGTCATCAACAGGGGCGGAAGACCAGTCATCAATAGGGGCGGAAGACCAGTCATCAACAGGGGCGGAAGACCAGTCATCAACAGGGGCGGAAGACCAATTATCAATAGGGGCGGAAGACCAGTCATCAACAGGGGCGGAAGACCAGTCATCAACAGGGGCGGAAGACCAGTCATCAACAGGGGCGGAAGACCAATTATCAATAGGGGCGGAAGACCAGTCATCAACAGGGGCGGAAGACCAATCATGAACAGGGGCGGAAGACCAGTCATCAATAGGGGCGGAAGACCAGTCATCAATAGGGGCGGAAGACCAGTCATCAACAGGGGCGGAAGACCAGTCATCAATAGGGGCGGAAGACCAGTCATCAACAGGGGCGGAAGACCAGTCATCAACAGGGGCGGAAGACCAATTATCAATAGGGGCGGAAGACCAGTCATCAACAGGGGCGGAAGACCAGTCATCAACAGGGGCGGAAGACCAATCATGAACAGGGGCGGAAGACCAGTCATCAATAGGGGCGGAAGACCAATTATCAATAGGGGCGGAAGACAGTCATCAACAGGGGCGGAAGACCAATTATCAATAGGGGCGGAAGACCAGTCATCAACAGGGGCGGAAGACCAATCATGAACAGGGGCGGAAGACCAGTCATCAATAGGGGCGGAAGACCAGTCATCAATAGGGGCGGAAGACCAATTATCAATAGGGGCGGAAGACCAGTCATCAACAGGGGCGGAAGACCAATTATCAATAGGGGCGGAAGACCAGTCATCAATAGGGGCGGAAGACCAGTCATCAATAGGGGCGGAAGACCAGTCATCAATAGGGGCGGAAGACCAGTCATCAACAGGGGCGGAAGACCAGTCATCAACAGGGGCGGAAGACCAGTCATCAATAGGGGCGGAAGACCAGTCATCAACAGGGGCGGAAGACCAGTCATCAATAGGGGCGGAAGACCAGTCATCAACAGGGGCGGAAGACCAGTCATCAACAGGGGCGGAAGACCAATTATCAATAGGGGCGGAAGACCAGTCATCAACAGGGGCGGAAGACCAGTCATCAACAGGGGCGGAAGACCAGTCATCAACAGGGGCGGAAGACCAATCATGAACAGGGGCGGAAGACCAGTCATCAATAGGGGCGGAAGACCAATTATCAATAGGGGCGGAAGACCAGTCATCAACAGGGGCGGAAGACCAATTATCAATAGGGGCGGAAGACCAGTCATCAACAGGGGCGGAAGACCAATCATGAACAGGGGCGGAAGACCAGTCATCAATAGGGGCGGAAGAAGACCAGTCATCAATAGGGGCGGAAGACCAATTATCAATAGGGGCGGAAGACCAGTCATCAACAGGGGCGGAAGACCAATTATCAATAGGGGCGGAAGACCAGTCATCAACAGGGGCGGAAGACCAGTCATCAACAGGGGCGGAAGACCAGTCATCAACAGGGGCGGAAGACCAGTCATCAACAGGGGCGGAAGACCAGTCATCAACAGGGGCGGAAGACCAGTCATCAATAGGGGCGGAAGACCAGTCATCAACAGGGGCGGAAGACCAGTCATCAACAGGGGCGGAAGACCAGTCATCAATAGGGGCGGAAGACCAGTCATCAACAGGGGCGGAAGACCAGTCATCAACAGGGGCGGAAGACCAGTCATCAACAGGGGCGGAAGACCAATTCATCAATAGGGGCGGAAGACCAGTCATCAACAGGGGCGGAAGACCAATCATCAACAGGGGCGGAAGACCAGTCATCAATAGGGGCGGAAGACCAGTCATCAATAGGGGCGGAAGACCAGTCATCAACAGGGGCGGAAGACCAGTCATCAATAGGGGCGGAAGACCAGTCATCAACAGGGGCGGAAGACCAGTCATCAACAGGGGCGGAAGACCAGTCATCAATAGGGGCGGAAGACCAGTCATCAACAGGGGCGGAAGACCAGTCATCAACAGGGGCGGAAGACCAATCATCAACAGGGGCGGAAGACCAGTCATCAACAGGGGCGGAAGACCAATTATCAATAGGGGCGGAAGACCAGTCATCAACAGGGGCGGAAGACCAATTATCAATAGGGGCGGAAGACCAGTCATCAACAGGGGCGGAAGACCAATCATGAACAGGGGCGGAAGACCAGTCATCAATAGGGGCGGAAGACCAGTCATCAATAGGGGCGGAAGACCAGTATCAACAGGGGCGGAAGACCAATTATCAATAGGGGCGGAAGACCAGTCATCAACAGGGGCGGAAGACCAATTATCAATAGGGGCGGAAGACCAGTCATCAATAGGGGCGGAAGACCAGTCATCAATAGGGGCGGAAGACCAGTCATCAATAGGGGCGGAAGACCAGTCATCAACAGGGGCGGAAGACCAGTCATCAACAGGGGCGGAAGACCAATTATCAATAGGGGCGGAAGACCAGTCATCAATAGGGGCGGAAGACCAGTCATCAATAGGGGCGGAAGACCAGTCATCAACAGGGGCGGAAGACCAGTCATCAATAGGGGCGGAAGACCAGTCATCAACAGGGGCGGAAGACCAGTCATCAACAGGGGCGGAAGACCAGTCATCAATAGGGGCGGAAGACCAGTCATCAACAGGGGCGGAAGACCAGTCATCAACAGGGGCGGAAGACCAATCATCAACAGGGGCGGAAGACCAGTCATCAACAGGGGCGGAAGACCAATTATCAATAGGGGCGGAAGACCAGTCATCAACAGGGGCGGAAGACCAATTATCAATAGGGGCGGAAGACCAGTCATCAACAGGGGCGGAAGACCAATCATCAACAGGGGCGGAAGACCAGTCATCAATAGGGGCGGAAGACCAGTCATCAATAGGGGCGGAAGACCAGTCATCAACAGGGGCGGAAGACCAATTATCAATAGGGGCGGAAGACCAGTCATCAACAGGGGCGGAAGACCAATTATCAATAGGGGCGGAAGACCAGTCATCAATAGGGGCGGAAGACCAGTCATCAATAGGGGCGGAAGACCAGTCATCAATAGGGGCGGAAGACCAGTCATCAATAGGGGCGGAAGACCAGTCATCAACAGGGGCGGAAGACCAATTATCAATAGGGGCGGAAGACCAGTCATCAACAGGGGCGGAAGACCAATTATCAATAGGGGCGGAAGACCAGTCATCAACAGGGGCGGAAGACCAGTCATCAATCAGGGGCGGAAGACCAGTCATCAATAGGGGCGGAAGACCAGTCATCAATAGGGGCGGAAGACCAGTCATCAACAGGGGCGGAAGACCAATTATCAATAGGGGCGGAAGACCAGTCATCAACAGGGGCGGAAGACCAATTATCAATAGGGGCGGAAGACCAGTCATCAATAGGGGCGGAAGACCAGTCATCAATAGGGGCGGAAGACCAGTCATCAATAGGGGCGGAAGACCAGTCATCAATAGGGGCGGAAGACCAGTCATCAATAGGGGCGGAAGACCAGTCATCAATAGGGGCGGAAGACCAGTCATCAATAGGGGCGGAAGACCAGTCATCAATAGGGGCGGAAGACCAGTCATCAATAGGGGCGGAAGACCAGTCATCAATAGGGGCGGAAGACCAGTCATCAACAGGGGCGGAAGACCAATCATCAACAGGGGCGGAAGACCAGTCATCAATAGGGGCGGAAGACCAATTATCAATAGGGGCGGAAGACCAGTCATCAACAGGGGCGGAAGACCAATTATCAATAGGGGCGGAAGACCAGTCATCAACAGGGGCGGAAGACCAGTCATCAACAGGGGCGGAAGACCAGTCATCAATAGGGGCGGAAGACCAGTCATCAATAGGGGCGGAAGACCAGTCATCAACAGGGGCGGAAGACCAATTATCAATAGGGGCGGAAGACCAGTCATCAACAGGGGCGGAAGACCAGTCATCAACAGGGGCGGAAGACCAGTCATCAACAGGGGCGGAAGACCAGTCATCAACAGGGGCGGAAGACCAGTCATCAACAGGGGCGGAAGACCAGTCATCAATAGGGGCGGAAGACCAGTCATCAACAGGGGCGGAAGACCAGTCATCAACAGGGGCGGAAGACCAGTCATCAACAGGGGCGGAAGACCAGTCATCAACAGGGGCGGAAGACCAGTCATCAACAGGGGCGGAAGACCAGTCATCAACAGGGGCGGAAGACCAATCATCAATAGGGGCGGAAGACCAGTCATCAACAGGGGCGGAAGACCAAGTCATCAACAGGGGCGGAAGACCAGTCATCAATAGGGGCGGAAGACCAGTCATCAATAGGGGCGGAAGACCAGTCATCAACAGGGGCGGAAGACCAGTCATCAATAGGGGCGGAAGACCAGTCATCAACAGGGGCGGAAGACCAGTCATCAACAGGGGCGGAAGACCAGTATCAATAGGGGCGGAAGACCAGTCATCAACAGGGGCGGAAGACCAGTCATCAACAGGGGCGGAAGACCAATTATCAATAGGGGCGGAAGACCAGTCATCAACAGGGGCGGAAGACCAATTATCAATAGGGGCGGAAGACCAGTCATCAACAGGGGCGGAAGACCAATTATCAATAGGGGCGGAAGACCAGTCATCAACAGGGGCGGAAGACCAGTCATCAACAGGGGCGGAAGACCAGTCATCAATAGGGGCGGAAGACCAGTCATCAATAGGGGCGGAAGACCAGTCATCAACAGGGGCGGAAGACCAATTATCAATAGGGGCGGAAGACCAGTCATCAACAGGGGCGGAAGACCAATTCATCAATAGGGGCGGAAGACCAGTCATCAATAGGGGCGGAAGACCAGTCATCAATAGGGGCGGAAGACCAGTCATCAATAGGGGCGGAAGACCAGTCATCAACAGGGGCGGAAGACCAGTCATCAACAGGGGCGGAAGACCAATTCATCAATAGGGGCGGAAGACCAGTCATCAATAGGGGCGGAAGACCAGTCATCAATAGGGGCGGAAGACCAGTCATCAACAGGGGCGGAAGACCAGTCATCAACAGGGGCGGAAGACCAGTCATCAATAGGGGCGGAAGACCAGTCATCAACAGGGGCGGAAGACCAGTCATCAACAGGGGCGGAAGACCAGTCATCAACAGGGGCGGAAGACCAGTCATCAACAGGGGCGGAAGACCAATCATCAACAGGGGCGGAAGACCAGTCATCAACAGGGGCGGAAGACCAATTATCAATAGGGGCGGAAGACCAGTCATCAACAGGGGCGGAAGACCAATTCATCAACAGGGGCGGAAGACCAGTCATCAACAGGGGCGGAAGACCAGTCATCAATAGGGGCGGAAGACCAGTCATCAACAGGGGCGGAAGACCAGTCATCAATAGGGGCGGAAGACCAGTCATCAACAGGGGCGGAAGACCAATTATCAATAGGGGCGGAAGACCAGTCATCAACAGGGGCGGAAGACCAGTCATCAATAGGGGCGGAAGACCAGTCATCAATAGGGGCGGAAGACCAGTCATCAATAGGGGCGGAAGACCAGTCATCAATAGGGGCGGAAGACCAGTCATCAATAGGGGCGGAAGACCAGTCATCAACAGGGGCGGAAGACCAATTATCAATAGGGGCGGAAGACCAGTCATCAACAGGGGCGGAAGACCAATTATCAATAGGGGCGGAAGACCAGTCATCAATAGGGGCGGAAGACCAGTCATCAATAGGGGCGGAAGACCAGTCATCAATAGGGGCGGAAGACCAGTCATCAATAGGGGCGGAAGACCAGTCATCAATAGGGGCGGAAGACCAGTCATCAACAGGGGCGGAAGACCAATTATCAATAGGGGCGGAAGACCAGTCATCAATAGGGGCGGAAGACCAGTCATCAATAGGGGCGGAAGACCAGTCATCAATAGGGGCGGAAGACCAGTCATCAATAGGGGCGGAAGACCAGTCATCAATAGGGGCGGAAGACCAGTCATCAATAGGGGCGGAAGACCAGTCATCAACAGGGGCGGAAGACCAATTATCAATAGGGGCGGAAGACCAGTCATCAACAGGGGCGGAAGACCATTATCAATAGGGGCGGAAGACCAGTCATCAATAGGGGCGGAAGACCAGTCATCAATAGGGGCGGAAGACCAGTCATCAACAGGGGCGGAAGACCAAGTCATCAATAGGGGCGGAAGACCAGTCATCAACAGGGGCGGAAGACCAATTATCAATAGGGGCGGAAGACCAGTCATCAACAGGGGCGGAAGACCAAGTCATCAATAGGGGCGGAAGACCAGTCATCAATAGGGGCGGAAGACCAGTCATCAATAGGGGCGGAAGACCAGTCATCAATAGGGGCGGAAGACCAGTCATCAATAGGGGCGGAAGACCAGTCATCAACAGGGGCGGAAGACCAGTCATCAATAGGGGCGGAAGACCAGTCATCAATAGGGGCGGAAGACCAGTCATCAATAGGGGCGGAAGACCAGTCATCAATAGGGGCGGAAGACCAGTCATCAATAGGGGCGGAAGACCAGTCATCAATAGGGGCGGAAGACCAGTCATCAATAGGGGCGGAAGACCAGTCATCAATAGGGGCGGAAGACCAGTCATCAATAGGGGCGGAAGACCAATCATCAATAGGGGCGGAAGACCAGTCATCAATAGGGGCGGAAGACCAATTATCAATAGGGGCGGAAGACCAGTCATCAACAGGGGCGGAAGACCAATTCATCAATAGGGGCGGAAGACCAGTCATCAACAGGGGCGGAAGACCAATCATCAACAGGGGCGGAAGACCAGTCATCAATAGGGGCGGAAGACCAGTCATCAATAGGGGCGGAAGACCAGTCATCAACAGGGGCGGAAGACCATTCATCAATAGGGGCGGAAGACCAGTCATCAACAGGGGCGGAAGACCAGTCATCAACAGGGGCGGAAGACCAGTCATCAACAGGGGCGGAAGACCAGTCATCAATAGGGGCGGAAGACCAGTCATCAACAGGGGCGGAAGACCAGTCATCAACAGGGGCGGAAGACCAGTCATCAACAGGGGCGGAAGACCAGTCATCAACAGGGGCGGAAGACCAGTATCAACAGGGGCGGAAGACCAGTCATCAACAGGGGCGGAAGACCAGTCATCAATAGGGGCGGAAGACCAGTCATCAACAGGGGCGGAAGACCATCATCAACAGGGGCGGAAGACCAGTCATCAATAGGGGCGGAAGACCAGTCATCAATAGGGGCGGAAGACCAGTCATCAACAGGGGCGGAAGACCAGTCATCAATAGGGGCGGAAGACCAGTCATCAACAGGGGCGGAAGACCAGTCATCAACAGGGGCGGAAGACCAGTCATCAACAGGGGCGGAAGACCAGTCATCAACAGGGGCGGAAGACCAGTCATCAACAGGGGCGGAAGACCAAGTCATCAACAGGGGCGGAAGACCAGTCATCAATAGGGGCGGAAGACCAATTCATCAATAGGGGCGGAAGACCAGTCATCAACAGGGGCGGAAGACCAATTATCAATAGGGGCGGAAGACCAGTCATCAACAGGGGCGGAAGACCAATCATAGGGGCGGAAGACCAGTCATCAATAGGGGCGGAAGACCAGTCATCAATAGGGGCGGAAGACCAGTCATCAACAGGGGCGGAAGACCATTCATCAATAGGGGCGGAAGACCAGTCATCAACAGGGGCGGAAGACCAATTATCAATAGGGGCGGAAGACCAGTCATCAATAGGGGCGGAAGACCAGTCATCAATAGGGGCGGAAGACCAGTCATCAATAGGGGCGGAAGACCAGTCATCAATAGGGGCGGAAGACCAGTCATCAACAGGGGCGGAAGACCAATTATCAATAGGGGCGGAAGACCAGTCATCAATAGGGGCGGAAGACCAGTCATCAATAGGGGCGGAAGACCAGTCATCAACAGGGGCGGAAGACCAGTCATCAATAGGGGCGGAAGACCAGTCATCAACAGGGGCGGAAGACCAGTCATCAACAGGGGCGGAAGACCAAGTCATCAATAGGGGCGGAAGACCAGTCATCAACAGGGGCGGAAGACCAGTCATCAACAGGGGCGGAAGACCAATCATCAACAGGGGCGGAAGACCAGTCATCAATAGGGGCGGAAGACCAATTATCAATAGGGGCGGAAGACCAGTCATCAACAGGGGCGGAAGACCAATTATCAATAGGGGCGGAAGACCAGTCATCAACAGGGGCGGAAGACCAATCATGAACAGGGGCGGAAGACCAGTCATCAATAGGGGCGGAAGACCAGTCATCAATAGGGGCGGAAGACCAGTCATCAATAGGGGCGGAAGACCAGTCATCAACAGGGGCGGAAGACCAGTCATCAACAGGGGCGGAAGACCAATCATGAACAGGGGCGGAAGACCAGTCATCAATAGGGGCGGAAGACCAATTCATCAATAGGGGCGGAAGACCAGTCATCAACAGGGGCGGAAGACCAATTATCAATAGGGGCGGAAGACCAGTCATCAACAGGGGCGGAAGACCAATCATCAACAGGGGCGGAAGACCAGTCATCAATAGGGGCGGAAGACCAGTCATCAATAGGGGCGGAAGACCAGTCATCAACAGGGGCGGAAGACCAATTATCAATAGGGGCGGAAGACCAGTCATCAACAGGGGCGGAAGACCAATTATCAATAGGGGCGGAAGACCAGTCATCAATAGGGGCGGAAGACCAGTCATCAATAGGGGCGGAAGACCAGTCATCAATAGGGGCGGAAGACCAGTCATCAATAGGGGCGGAAGACCAATTATCAACAGGGGCGGAAGACCAATTATCAATAGGGGCGGAAGACCAGTCATCAACAGGGGCGGAAGACCAATTATCAATAGGGGCGGAAGACCAGTCATCAACAGGGGCGGAAGACCAATCATGATCAGGGGCGGAAGACCAGTCATCAATAGGGGCGGAAGACCAGTCATCAATAGGGGCGGAAGACCAATTATCAACAGGGGCGGAAGACCAATTATCAATAGGGGCGGAAGACCAGTCATCAACAGGGGCGGAAGACCAATTATCAATAGGGGCGGAAGACCAGTCATCAATAGGGGCGGAAGACCAGTCATCAACAGGGGCGGAAGACCAATTATCAATAGGGGCGGAAGACCAGTCATCAATAGGGGCGGAAGACCAGTCATCAATAGGGGCGGAAGACCAGTCATCAACAGGGGCGGAAGACCAGTCATCAATAGGGGCGGAAGACCAATTATCAATAGGGGCGGAAGACCAGTCATCAATAGGGGCGGAAGACCAGTCATCAATAGGGGCGGAAGACCAGTCATCAACAGGGGCGGAAGACCAATCATGAACAGGGGCGGAAGACCAGTCATCAATAGGGGCGGAAGACCAATTATCAATAGGGGCGGAAGACCAGTCATCAACAGGGGCGGAAGACCAATTATCAATAGGGGCGGAAGACCAGTCATCAACAGGGGCGGAAGACCAATCATGAACAGGGGCGGAAGACCAGTCATCAATAGGGGCGGAAGACCAGTCATCAATAGGGGCGGAAGACCAATTATCAACAGGGGCGGAAGACCAATTATCAATAGGGGCGGAAGACCAGTCATCAACAGGGGCGGAAGACCAGTCATCAACAGGGGCGGAAGACCAGTCATCAACAGGGGCGGAAGACCAGTCATCAACAGGGGCGGAAGACCAGTCATCAACAGGGGCGGAAGACCAGTCATCAATAGGGGCGGAAGACCAGTCATCAACAGGGGCGGAAGACCAGTCATCAACAGGGGCGGAAGACCAATTATCAATAGGGGCGGAAGACCAGTCATCAACAGGGGCGGAAGACCAGTCATCAACAGGGGCGGAAGACCAGTCATCAACAGGGGCGGAAGACCAATTATCAATAGGGGCGGAAGACCAGTCATCAACAGGGGCGGAAGACCAATCATGAACAGGGGCGGAAGACCAGTCATCAATAGGGGCGGAAGACCAGTCATCAATAGGGGCGGAAGACCAGTCATCAACAGGGGCGGAAGACCAGTCATCAATAGGGGCGGAAGACCAGTCATCAACAGGGGCGGAAGACCAGTCATCAACAGGGGCGGAAGACCAATTATCAATAGGGGCGGAAGACCAGTCATCAACAGGGGCGGAAGACCAGTCATCAACAGGGGCGGAAGACCAATCATGAACAGGGGCGGAAGACCAGTCATCAATAGGGGCGGAAGACCAATTATCAATAGGGGCGGAAGACAGTCATCAACAGGGGCGGAAGACCAATTATCAATAGGGGCGGAAGACCAGTCATCAACAGGGGCGGAAGACCAATCATGAACAGGGGCGGAAGACCAGTCATCAATAGGGGCGGAAGACCAGTCATCAATAGGGGCGGAAGACCAATTATCAACAGGGGCGGAAGACCAATTATCAATAGGGGCGGAAGACCAGTCATCAACAGGGGCGGAAGACCAATTATCAATAGGGGCGGAAGACCAGTCATCAATAGGGGCGGAAGACCAGTCATCAATAGGGGCGGAAGACCAGTCATCAATAGAGGCGGAAGACCAGTCATCAACAGGGGCGGAAGACCAGTCATCAACAGGGGCGGAAGACCAATTATCAATAGGGGCGGAAGACCAGTCATCAATAGGGGCGGAAGACCAGTCATCAATAGGGGCGGAAGACCAGTCATCAACAGGGGCGGAAGACCAGTCATCAATAGGGGCGGAAGACCAGTCATCAACAGGGGCGGAAGACCAGTCATCAACAGGGGCGGAAGACCAATTATCAATAGGGGCGGAAGACCAGTCATCAACAGGGGCGGAAGACCAGTCATCAACAGGGGCGGAAGACCAATCATGAACAGGGGCGGAAGACCAGTCATCAATAGGGGCGGAAGACCAATTATCAATAGGGGCGGAAGACCAGTCATCAACAGGGGCGGAAGACCAATTATCAATAGGGGCGGAAGACCAGTCATCAACAGGGGCGGAAGACCAATCATGAACAGGGGCGGAAGACCAGTCATCAATAGGGGCGGAAGACCAGTCATCAATAGGGGCGGAAGACCAATTATCAACAGGGGCGGAAGACCAATTATCAATAGGGGCGGAAGACCAGTCATCAACAGGGGCGGAAGACCAATTATCAATAGGGGCGGAAGACCAGTCATCAATAGGGGCGGAAGACCAGTCATCAATAGGGGCGGAAGACCAGTCATCAATAGGGGCGGAAGACCAGTCATCAATAGGGGCGGAAGACCAATTATCAACAGGGGCGGAAGACCAATTATCAATAGGGGCGGAAGACCAGTCATCAACAGGGGCGGAAGACCAATTATCAATAGGGGCGGAAGACCAGTCATCAACAGGGGCGGAAGACCAATCATGATCAGGGGCGGAAGACCAGTCATCAATAGGGGCGGAAGACCAGTCATCAATAGGGGCGGAAGACCAGTCATCAATAGGGGCGGAAGACCAATTATCAACAGGGGCGGAAGACCAATTATCAATAGGGGCGGAAGACCAGTCATCAACAGGGGCGGAAGACCAATTATCAATAAGGGCGGAAGACCAGTCATCAATAGGGGCGGAAGACCAGTCATCAATAGGGGCGGAAGACCAGTCATCAATAGGGGCGGAAGACCAGTCATCAATAGGGGCGGAAGACCAATTATCAACAGGGGCGGAAGACCAATTATCAATAGGGGCGGAAGACCAGTCATCAACAGGGGCGGAAGACCAATTATCAATAGGGGCGGAAGACCAGTCATCAACAGGGGCGGAAGACCAATCATGATCAGGGGCGGAAGACCAGTCATCAATAGGGGCGGAAGACCAGTCATCAATAGGGGCGGAAGACCAATTATCAACAGGGGCGGAAGACCAATTATCAATAGGGGCGGAAGACCAGTCATCAACAGGGGCGGAAGACCAATTATCAATAGGGGCGGAAGACCAGTCATCAATAGGGGCGGAAGACCAGTCATCAATAGGGGCGGAAGACCAGTCATCAATAGGGCGGAAGACCAGTCATCAACAGGGGCGGAAGACCAGTCATCAACAGGGGCGGAAGACCAATTATCAATAGGGGCGGAAGACCAGTCATCAATAGGGGCGGAAGACCAGTCATCAATAGGGGCGGAAGACCAGTCATCAACAGGGGCGGAAGACCAGTCATCAATAGGGGCGGAAGACCAATTATCAATAGGGGCGGAAGACCAGTCATAAATAGGGGCGGAAGACCAGTCATCAATAGGGGCGGAAGACCAGTCATCAACAGGGGCGGAAGACCAATCATGAACAGGGGCGGAAGACCAGTCATCAATAGGGGCGGAAGACCAATTATCAATAGGGGCGGAAGACCAGTCATCAACAGGGGCGGAAGACCAATTATCAATAGGGGCGGAAGACCAGTCATCAACAGGGGCGGAAGACCAATCATGAACAGGGGCGGAAGACCAGTCATCAATAGGGGCGGAAGACCAGTCATCAATAGGGGCGGAAGACCAATTATCAACAGGGGCGGAAGACCAATTATCAATAGGGGCGGAAGACCAGTCATCAACAGGGGCGGAAGACCAGTCATCAACAGGGGCGGAAGACCAGTCATCAACAGGGGCGGAAGACCAGTCATCAACAGGGGCGGAAGACCAGTCATCAACAGGGGCGGAAGACCAGTCATCAATAGGGGCGGAAGACCAGTCATCAACAGGGGCGGAAGACCAGTCATCAACAGGGGCGGAAGACCAATTATCAATAGGGGCGGAAGACCAGTCATCAACAGGGGCGGAAGACCAGTCATCAACAGGGGCGGAAGACCAGTCATCAACAGGGGCGGAAGACCAATTATCAATAGGGGCGGAAGACCAGTCATCAACAGGGGCGGAAGACCAATCATGAACAGGGGCGGAAGACCAGTCATCAATAGGGGCGGAAGACCAGTCATCAATAGGGGCGGAAGACCAGTCATCAACAGGGGCGGAAGACCAGTCATCAATAGGGGCGGAAGACCAGTCATCAACAGGGGCGGAAGACCAGTCATCAACAGGGGCG
This sequence comes from Macrostomum lignano, assembly GCA_002269645.1. Classification (NCBI taxonomy): domain Eukaryota; kingdom Metazoa; phylum Platyhelminthes; family Macrostomidae; genus Macrostomum; species Macrostomum lignano. The sequence goes on along the minus strand of NIVC01000738.1, from coordinate 97,228 downwards.
GAAGACCAATTATCAATAGGGGCGGAAGACCAGTCATCAACAGGGGCGGAAGACCAGTCATCAACAGGGGCGGAAGACCAATCATGAACAGGGGCGGAAGACCAGTCATCAATAGGGGCGGAAGACCAATTATCAATAGGGGCGGAAGAACAGTCATCAACAGGGGCGGAAGACCAATTATCAATAGGGGCGGAAGACCAGTCATCAACAGGGGCGGAAGACCAATCATGAACAGGGGCGGAAGACCAGTCATCAATAGGGGCGGAAGACCAGTCATCAATAGGGGCGGAAGACCAATTATCAACAGGGGCGGAAGACCAATTATCAATAGGGGCGGAAGACCAGTCATCAACAGGGGCGGAAGACCAATTATCAATAGGGGCGGAAGACCAGTCATCAATAGGGGCGGAAGACCAGTCATCAATAGGGGCGGAAGACCAGTCATCAATAGAGGCGGAAGACCAGTCATCAACAGGGGCGGAAGACCAGTCATCAACAGGGGCGAAAGACCAATTATCAATAGGGGCGGAAGACCAGTCATCAATAGGGGCGGAAGACCAGTCATCAATAGGGGCGGAAGACCAGTCATCAACAGGGGCGGAAGACCAGTCATCAATAGGGGCGGAAGACCAGTCATCAACAGGGGCGGAAGACCAGTCATCAACAGGGGCGGAAGACCAATTATCAATAGGGGCGGAAGACCAGTCATCAACAGGGGCGGAAGACCAGTCATCAACAGGGGCGGAAGACCAATCATGAACAGGGGCGGAAGACCAGTCATCAATAGGGGCGGAAGACCAATTATCAATAGGGGCGGAAGACCAGTCATCAACAGGGGCGGAAGACCAATTATCAATAGGGGCGGAAGACCAGTCATCAACAGGGGCGGAAGACCAATCATGAACAGGGGCGGAAGACCAGTCATCAATAGGGGCGGAAGACCAGTCATCAATAGGGGCGGAAGACCAATTATCAACAGGGGCGGAAGACCAATTATCAATAGGGGCGGAAGACCAGTCATCAACAGGGGCGGAAGACCAATTATCAATAGGGGCGGAAGACCAGTCATCAATAGGGGCGGAAGACCAGTCATCAATAGGGGCGGAAGACCAGTCATCAATAGGGGCGGAAGACCAGTCATCAATAGGGGCGGAAGACCAATTATCAACAGGGGCGGAAGACCAATTATCAATAGGGGCGGAAGACCAGTCATCAACAGGGGCGGAAGACCAATTATCAATAGGGGCGGAAGACCAGTCATCAACAGGGGCGGAAGACCAATCATGATCAGGGGCGGAAGACCAGTCATCAATAGGGGCGGAAGACCAGTCATCAATAGGGGCGGAAGACCAATTATCAACAGGGGCGGAAGACCAATTATCAATAGGGGCGGAAGACCAGTCATCAACAGGGGCGGAAGACCAATTATCAATAGGGGCGGAAGACCAGTCATCAATAGGGGCGGAAGACCAGTCATCAATAGGGGCGGAAGACCAGTCATCAATAGAGGCGGAAGACCAGTCATCAACAGGGGCGGAAGACCAGTCATCAACAGGGGCGGAAGACCAATTATCAATAGGGGCGGAAGACCAGTCATCAATAGGGGCGGAAGACCAGTCATCAATAGGGGCGGAAGACCAGTCATCAACAGGGGCGGAAGACCAGTCATCAATAGGGGCGGAAGACCAATTATCAATAGGGGCGGAAGACCAGTCATAAATAGGGGCGGAAGACCAGTCATCAATAGGGGCGGAAGACCAGTCATCAACAGGGGCGGAAGACCAATCATGAACAGGGGCGGAAGACCAGTCATCAATAGGGGCGGAAGACCAATTATCAATAGGGGCGGAAGACCAGTCATCAACAGGGGCGGAAGACCAATTATCAATAGGGGCGGAAGACCAGTCATTAACAGGGGCGGAAGACCAATCATGAACAGGGGCGGAAGACCAGTCATCAACAGGGGTGGAAGACCAGTCATCAATAGGGGCGGAAGACCAGTCATCAATTGGGACTGACTGGGTGCAGACGTGCTCAGATCTGTGCCCCTCTAAAACAACCGAGTACTAACATTCGTCAGATTTAGACAATATTAATCTTTTTCCTATTTCGTCTTTGCAATTTTGAGTATAGTCGCCCTCATTTGGGCCGTTTTTTTGTCCTATTGTTTGTACGAGCCATTTAGAGCAGTTCGTAAAATAGTTGCACGATCGATAATTTAGGCCTCTCCACGCGCGGGGCGCACGAAGAGGTCCAGTTTTATTACTTCTAATTATAGTCTGGCTCTCCCCCAGCTGTCCTATTAGCTGCCCTAGCTGTCCTATTAGCTGCCCTAGCTGTCGTATTAGCTGCCCTAGCTGTCGTATTAGCTGCCCTATTAGCTGCCCTATTAGCTGTCCTATTAGCTGTCCTATTAGCTGTCCTATTAGCTGTCCTATTAGCTGTCCTATTAGCTGTCCTATTAGCTGCCCTAGCTGTCCTATTAGCTGCCCTAGCTGTTCTATTAGCTGCCCTAGCTGTCCTATTAGCTGCCCTAGCTGTCCTATTAGCTGCCCTAGCTGTCCTATTAGCTGTCCTATTAGCTGCCCTAGCTGTCCTATTAGCTGCCCTAGCTGTTCTATTAGCTGCCCTAGCTGTCCTATTAGCTGCCCTAGCTGTCCTATTAGCTGCCCTAGCTGTTCTATATTAGCAATCACACAGCCTTTACCCTCCCCCTTTGTCAGGTGCTTCAGCTGACCTGCATCACCCAGGAGGCGCGGGCTCTGGCTGCTGACCCGGCCAAGCAGGGTGAGGTGTACTCCTGCCCCGTGTACTTCTCCCGCCATCAGCAGCCGGCCGCCGCAGTCAGCGAAGCAGCCGCCGTTTCGCTGCCACCGCAGACGCCGCTATTCGAAGTCGAGCTTCGGCGCGACGGGGTGCCGTCGGTGAAGTGGGCGCTGCGGGGCGTGCAGGCGACCCTCAGGCCCTACTGAGAGCTGATTGGCTGACCGACTTACGCAGGGTTGGCTTACCGCGTTCCCCAGTCTGCAGCGATAACTTTAATCGTACCTTCTTGTACCTGCGAAGTCCAGCTTTATACTTTTAGCTCGTAGTTCTCAAAATAGATAAAAATTGCTTTGAAGAATTGGAAAGCTATTTACAATTTTAAATTTCACAATAAAACTGATATGAAAAAATAATTAAAAATGGGTTAAAGACTAAAAATATCGAATTTTTAAAAGACAAGCTTTCTAAAAGATTGTTTTCCCGCTGCATATTCGCATGCACTGCACATGCGTATGAGAACATTAAGATTTTTAAACATTTTTACAAATAAACTGTATACCAAGGTCTGTCTTCAATTTGCTTGTGATAAGCATTTGCACTAAATTATTTTGTTTTCATTTTGTTTCAATCAGTTTAACAGTTTGTCAAATCAAACAAGAAGCAAATTCGCTGTTAGTTTGGTCTTCAGGCCTGAGTTGCCATTTTTTGGGATGTCACTTCGATGTCTCCAGTGTTCTTTTGTTCTGGAGACAGTTCTTGAGGCTGATCACGGCGGGAGTGGGAGGCCAGGGCATCAAGTGATTGATTTCTATGCTCTGAGTGGGAGGCCAGGGCATCAAGTGGTTGATTTCTATGCTCTGAGTGGGAGGCCAGGGCATCAAGTGGTTGATTTCTATGCTCTGAGTGGGAGGCCAGGGCATCAAGTGGTTGATTTCTATGCTCTGAGTGGGAGGCCAGGGCATCAAGTGGTTGATTTCTATGCTCTGAGTGGCAGGCCAGGGCATCAGTGATTGATTTCTATGCTCTGAGTGGCAGGCCAGGGCATCAAGTGATTGATTTCTATGCTCTGAGTAGGAGGCCAGGGCATCAAGTGATTGATTTCTATGCTCTGAGTAGGAGGCCAGGGCATCAAGTGATTGATTTCTATGCTCTGAGGCCCTACAAGCCACGGTCAAGGCTTACGAGCTAAGAAGGCCGAATTTCGGAGCGACCTTCACTCGACCATACTGCAGGCATGCTGCGATAGTTTTTGTTTTGTCCTTCGACAGCGCTGAGCCGAGAGTCCGGACCGCAAGAGTAGCAAATGCACGGGCACTTTTATTGTGCAGCAACAATGAGAATTGCTAATCGAATCAATAATAAATTGTAATTGCCTCAACTGATGTGCTTACAGGTGTGAATTCATCAGAATGGCAATACATATTATTTATTGAGCTTCAGAATTATTAAACTGCTGCAAAGAACTTCACCTTGTGCAGCCCTGTGATTTTCCTGGCCACGTTTGGATTTTCTGCTTCTGTTGTTACTTTTAGTAGCAGCATGCGTTCGCATTTGCTAAACATTTTCTAGCGTTAAATTTTGCCGATATGCACATTTCGTCCCTCCAGGACCAGGATTTCATCATTCGTGCACTACTTAAGTCATTGCTGGATCAGTTGAAGATTCGAACTCTGTCTCATCCCACTAATCTAATCTCATCTGGTTTCATCATCCCATCTCATCCCTGAGTCCTCCAAGACCAGCGCCCCAAAGCAGCTCTCCTGTGCATGTTTATATTTTATATTTGCCCATCCTTATATATCCATTGCATCTTACGTAAAGTTAATATCGCCTCATCCCACCCCATCTCATCCCACCCCATCTCATCCCACCCCATCTCATCCCACCCCATCTCATCCCAACCCACATCCCACCCCATCTCATCCCACCCCATCTCATCCCACCCCATCTCATCCCACCCCATCTCATCCCAACCCATCTCATCCCAACCCACCTCACCCCATCGACCCCATCTCATCCCATCCCATCCCATCTCATCTCACCTTATCTCATACTCATTGATTGAGCTCAAATTATCAGAGCTCTGACGGGCTCCCTGACTACCTTGGGTTGCGATTCAATCCCAGTGCAATGTTCTCCTCCTGTGCAACCCCCGCTCTCTTAACCTCCCCTGTCGGTTCATTCAGTGCACTGCTAGCTGCAAACCTGCTCTGTTGTCATGGCCACGTTTCCTATCTCTCTCTCCACCCCCTCTAACCGGCCCCCTCCCCAGTTTTCACAATCGATCGGTTTCAGCAGCGTGGAACAATATGGGGCCGGGGCATATATGTGTTTTAATATGTAAGAAACCTATTGAGCCATCTTTTCTCTAATCGGTCACATTATAGCTCTACCTACCTACCTACCGACAGACCATTTTTAGTATATTAGAATTCAAATTACTTTTTTTTCAAAATGCTGATAGGAAAACTTTTAACGCATGCAAATGAAAGCGCAGTCAGTTTAAAATTTACATTTGCTTCGCGCATTCGCGAATTTCGTCTGTAAACTATTGTTTACTGCAGTGCAACGTGTGCCTTAAATGAATATTTTAAACACCTTTTGAATTGTTTCTTTTAACTCACTTTTCTTTCCCGATAATTAATGTTGATTGCGTATAACTTCACGAACTCTGGCCTGTTTCGGCTGCGTGATCTCCTCTTCTCGTTTCTGCAGTTTATGGATAAAAATTCTTATATCCTTTTTTGCTTTTCTATCTTTTTCCTACGCAGCTGAGCCCTGGAAAATATTATCGGAAAAGAAAGTTTTAACCAACTTTTATAGGAGTGGCCATCTTTCCCTATACGGCGTCCTCAACTCAGTCAACTGCTGCATTCCTTCGGCTCATCTCAATAGCTCGGCCTTGTTCTTGTTTGCCTCATGAGATCGATGCAAAATGTTCATTTTATACAGCTTTCCTCAAATACTCGTAGGTTTCATTTGAACTCCTATCTCTGCAGCGTAAATTTCAGCGCTTAAGTTGGGACTAGAAGATTACGCAAGCTTTTCTGTTGGCAGTGGCACTGGCTATTGTAAGCGCAGCAACTGGAGCCTCCTGTCAAGCCTCCCCTTTCCGCTCCAGCTAACTGAGCTGTGCACGCGTCTCTCATGCATAATAATAAAAGACGGAGGCGCGTCTAACTGCCCAAAAGCAGAGCCCGAAAATCAGTACCAGTACGAAAGCTGGAGAACTTCCATAATAGTTTAGATTTTAGACTAGCCTATAGTCTGGTGTTTTGGAGAAATGGGGTTAAAACTGGAAGACACTTGGTTAATACAGCTTAATTTTTCCTCAGGTGGGCCTGGGACTAATTAACAACACACAATACAAACGTTTTGTTAAATTCAGTGGTCCTTGAGGTACATGCAGGCATTAGACCTCGATTTGGACTTTAGCAATATTTGCTTTAGTGGTGCACATAGACGTTTATCCGTTTGCAGACAGAATTTTTTATGAACAGACCTGTGATTGGTTAGTAGATAATGAAGCTGGCATTTCACACGTATTTTAAAGGAATTCTTTACTACAGATTTGGTCTTTGTTAATTGAGAAGTGCGGCTTTCTAAGTGGGTCATATTTTTGCCGATTGAGTTTCGGGTCTTGCAACACGTTTCAGACCTACTCACACTACTTAGAGTAGGTTACTAGCAATCAGCGCCCCCGTTAGGGAGTCAACAAAGAATGGAATGCAAATCTTTGCATAAACTACCTGTAGCTTCTGACCTTAGCCTTGGCATCTCAGAAATACCCTCCCCCCGGAGCCTTGCTTCTCAGAAATTATCCCAGTAAGCATTGAAATCTCAACAGTTCCCCTCGTAAGCCTTGACATCTCAGCTATTCCCCTCGTGAGCCTTGACATCTCAGCTATTCCCCTCGTAAGCCTTGACATCTCAGCTATTCCCCTCGTAAGCCTTGACATCTCAGCTATTCCCCTCGTGAGCCTTGACATCTCAGCTATTCCCCTCGTAAGCCTTGACATCTCAGCTATTCCCCTCGTAAGCCTTGACATCTCAGCTATTCCCCTCGTGAGCCTTGACATCTCAGTTATTCCCTTCCCCATGAGCTTTGAATCTTAAAGATTACTATATATACTTTTTTTGCGATTGAATTCGTCCAAACTGCAAAACCTTTCGTCCACTAACGCTTTCTTAATGGGAGCTAAATTTAGATTATACCATAGACAACTGTGTTCACGCAAAACGGTTCATCCAGTTTGTAAAACATTTCGTCTAGACCCTTCGTCCAAACAGCTGGAAGCTTCTCAATCTCAATGCGCCCGGTTTGAACGTAGGTGTCGACAATCGTTTTGGCTGTCTTTCCTAAGACAGCTAGGCCTAATTCTCAATACTTCTTTGTATAACTTTTTAATTCTCACTCTTAGTAAACCTTTTCGCACTATTCTCAAATCAAGCAATATAAATATCAAGTATTTGTATTGGACCACTAGAGACTTTTAGCTTACAAAAGGTTGGTTTATTTGCTGTAAAACTTGCTCTAATATAGGCCCCATAGTAGATTTTTCCTTTATATATTCAAACGAAAAATAATTTGTCAATTTATTTGTATAATAAAACAAAAAACTTAGTTTTGATTTGGTATCAAGCACAAATTCAAGTTCCTAAAAATAAGTAAAATATTATTAGCACTTTTTTATGATTATTTATCATGATTGGCATGGCATCATTATTATTAGGTAGATCTTTAGGAGATAGATGTTATATTAGAATATGTCATATGATTAGCCAAACCAAAATTCTTTTTGCTTTTATTGCAAGTTTATCTATTAAGTAAAGCAAATAAGATCTAGCCTAATATAGGCTCCTATCATTGCTATCAATACCTTGTTGCATATCATTCCAAGTTTTATATAGGCTTATGGCATTAATAGTGGATTTTTAATAAACTGATAGATCTAATATAATATAATGGCTCTAAATTAAACTATATAAGTTTGCCTAGTATCATTATTTAATCTAAATTCTAATTGGCCTAAAAAAGATAAAGTTATTTGTATTATAGATAAATATATTATTGTTTGGACCCTAGGCCTAATATTTATAATTAATTAAATATATTTATTCACTATAATAGCTATTTTTATATTATTAAGTTCCAAATTAGGGCCTAATTATAGACAAAATAGATATAATAGAAATTCAATGGTGTGGCTATCTTGGTATGTGGCTTCTTGGTCTTACACTAGGCTTTGCTATAAGGATAGAGGCTTAAGCCATAAGATTCTGAGATAGATAGAGATAGATACATTTTTAATACTTTAGTACTATATTAGTAATAGAAACAACTAAGAAACTACAATCCTTTCACACCCACCTTATAAATTATAAAAATGCATTTTTCAACTAATATTTTTTTGAAAATAATTTTTTTACATAGTTGTTTAAAATTTAATAAAACTAGCTTATTTTAGCCTTCCATTTTAAATTAAAGTTAGTTAGCAGAAGTATGCCAGATTTAGTAGCAAAAAGGTTTCTAAATATGTTAGTCTTAATATGATGTGATACCTTTAAATAGTCTTATAGATGTGTTAATATTAAATGGGTTTTCAATTATCAAATATTCAATGTAGCCTAGGCCTTATATTTATCATGTCATCATATCACCAATTGTCAGGAAGGTGTCTAGTGTATACCAGCTTTTTGGCAAAATTTGCTGTGACAGCCAAATAGATAAAAACTTTTCCACTATCCATATGTGCTCAAATGAATAGAATAAAAGTGCTTGAGGCCCTGTATATAAAATTGCATAAACCAATCCTAAATAAGCAACTTGCCAATCACAGTGCTAGTGCCCTCTTTAAAGTATTCTAGGTGTACACTTGTGCTCATCTCACTCTCTTTCTCTCTCTCTCTCTCTCCCCTCATTGCAACTCTGTGAGTGCTCTATCGGACTGTGCAATCTACTGTTAATTTATTTACATTTCTGACTTTTATCAACCCGTTCTTAGTCTTAATTGTTAAATATAAATGAACAAATAAATTGTTACTAATTTTAAGAGCCTGACGATGCCTGACGCAAGGCAAAACATGTCACATAACAAAAAATGATAGCGCTCACCTTCTTAATTCTACTTTTTCTCAGACGCGCAACTTTACCACAACTTTTTAAAGATTCAAGCATGCCAAATATGCACGCCAATGAACTATGAAGAGCTAGCATACAAGAAATTTTCCTGACTATGGAGATATATATTAGCTAATAGTGACCTCTGGACTTGTGCAAATGAAGAGCAGACCACAGCAGAGATGCCAGAGGCTGCAAACAAGAGCACAGAGCAAAAATGGGGAAACAGGGAACAGGCAGACCAACAGAGCAAAAGAGGAGCTGTTAACAATTTAAGAGCAAGGACAGGGATTGTTGACTACAGTGAGATACCTAAAATTAGTCCTAGCTGCTCACTACACTACGAGTAGTAATAATTTGAATGGCTAATTCAAATAATTCCTTTGCTTCTGTATCCCTGCCTCAAGCTCCCCGTGCTATGCAAATAAAGATGCCAGGCAAAGCAGTGTGCCATTGTCTTCGCCAGGCACTATTAGTGGTGTCTGCAATCTGCCTGGCCGTGTGGCTGCCGCCCGCTGGCGCCAAGATCTCGGCTGCCCCGCCGGACATTGTGCAGCCTCCGCTGAACAGATTCGGCACCAAAACTGCCTACCGCAATGTGGAGAGAATTTTCCCTGACCTGCCTGCCCCGTCTGGCGTTGCCGATGGCTGCGCAGCCAGACAGCTCATCATGATGCTGCGGCATGGGTCTCGGGGGCCCTCTGTCAAGCAGGTGAGGCTTGCGTGGAATTCTTTTGGTTTGTAATGTTAGTTTCGATGTTGATGCCCATGTGATGTGATTATTGCTGTGGGCTTAACAAATGCCTGACTCCATAGGAAACATAGGTTTCTGGACTCTGCCCTACCAGATGTATATCCCAACTAGGTTGCGATCACTTCAGTATGATGATTATCTGGTTTTTGATGGCTTCAGTATCATGATTATCCAGTTGCTGTTTGTGATGGATTTTGTTTGATGATTATCCAGTTGCTGTTTGTGATGGATTTTGTTTGATGATTATCCAGTTGCTGTTTGTGATGGATTTTGTTTGATGATTATCCAGTTGCTGTTTGTGATGGATTTTGTTTGATGATTATCCAGTTGCTGTTTGTGATGGATTCAGTATGATGATTATCCAGTTGCTGTTTGTGATAGATTCAGTATGATGATTATCCAGTTGCTGTTTGTGATAGATTCAGTATGATGATTATCCAGTTGCTGTTTGTGATGGATTCAGTATGATGATTATCCAGTTGCTGTTTGTGATGGATTTTGTTTTATGATTATCCAGTTGCTGTTTGTGATGGATTTTGTTTTATGATTATCCAGTTGCTGTTTGTGATGGATTTTGTTTGATGATTATCCAGTTGCTGTTTGTGATGGATTTTGTTTGATGATTATCCAGTTGCTGTTTGTGATGGATTTTGTTTGATGATTATCCAGTTGCTGTTTGTGATGGATTTTGTTTGATGATTATCCAGTTGCTGTTTGTGATGGATTTTGTTTTATGATTATCCAGTTGCTGTTTGTGATGGATTTTGTTTTATGATTATCCAGTTGCTGTTTGTGATGGATTTTGTTTGATGATTATCCAGTTGCTGTTTGTGATGGATTTTGTTTGATAATTATCCAGTTGCTGTTTGTGATGGATTCAGTATGATGATTATCCAGTTGCTGTTTGTGATAGATTCAGTATGATGATTATCCAGTTTGTGATGGCTTCAGTATGATGATTATCCAGTTTGTAATGGCTTCAGTATGATGATTATCCAGTTTGTAATGGCTTTAGTATGATGATTATCCAGTTTGTGATGGCATCAGTATGATGATTATCCAGTTTGTGATGGCATCAGTATGATGATTATCCAGTTTGTAATGGCTTTAGTATGATGATTATCCAGTTTGTGATGGCATCAGTATGATGATTATCCAGTTTATGATGGCTTCAGTATGATGATTATCCAGTTTGTGATGGATTCAGTATGATGATTATCCAGTTTATGATGGCTTCAGTATGATGATTATCCAGTTTATGATGGCTTCAGTATGATGATTATCCAGTTTGTTGTGGCTTTAGAATGATTATTGTCCTAAACTACTATTTGTTTGTATAATATAAGTTACTATTTGTTGTAGTAGCTTCAAGATGATTATACGCAGTATTTGGTAGCTTCAGGGATGGTCGTGTTAGGTTGTTAGTAGCTTCCGGATAATCATACTTATTTTGTGACAGCTTCAAGATGGGTGAGTCAATTTTGGGACAGTCTAGATGCAGCTTCAGAATGTGATTATCTCAAGTTAGTTAAGTCAGTAGCTTTGTAGTATCTCTATATTCGCGCAATTTCGGAGCGGCTGCAGTGCAATGCTAGCACAGAGTCTGTTGCAAAACCCCTGCCATATCGCGCAGGTGAGACGCGCCGAGGTGGTTCTGCACCGCCTGGCCAGCGCCTTCCGCTCGGAGCCGGCGTTCGCCAAGACGGCCACGGGCTGGTCGAGCCCGTTCGCCCTGACTGGCGGCGGCAAGAGTCTCAGCAATGTGGGCCACCAGGAGCACGAGCTGCTTGGCAGCCGAATCGCCCTGCGCTATCCGAACTTGCTAGCCAGCCACGAGTCCGTGGCCGTGCTCAGCTCCAGCTCGGATCGGGCCTTCGAAAGTGCCAAGAGTTTCCTGCACGGGGCCGGCCTGACTGACGCTGAAATCGCCGTGCGGGTGGCCGATGCGCACATCCGGTTCTACGACGACTGCCACAAGTTTAAGGTGCGCAGTGTTCTATGCCTATTTGTTGACTGTTGTTCAAGTAATTTATCGATACATATCGGCAGCTAGATGTACTAACTCTAACGCTATCTATGAACTTCTGCATGTGCCTCCAAAAGTGAGATCAGGTTCTGAGTCTTAACTCTTTGTCTGCTGGTCTTCACTGCTGAGCCAGGGCCTCACCTGTGGACACACGCGTTCACAACTTCACAATTCTATGTAACGATCAGTGCGCTACTTTTTCGCATGCATTTTAAAAGACGCACTTAAAATTCTTCTCTTGCTACTCTTCAGTAGGCCATCTCTTATATTGTCGATACATATCGGCTGTTATTTCGCTACTAGCTACTTATTGAGTTGCTTTAATGCCTCACCAACAGGCCACAATTGACGACGGGCCGGACGGCAAGCGGGAGTACCGGAAGTTCATGGCCGGGCAGGAACTCCGCGCCGCAGCCAAGGCGGCCCAGGAGCGGCTGGGCCTAACGGACATCGACCTGAGCCCAGCCGACCTGGCCATGGCCTTCAGCCTGTGCGGCATGGAGATGGCCAACAACCTCACCGTGCCTAGCGACAGTCCCTGGTGCCGGCTGGTGCAGGACCCGGATGCGCATGAGGCTGTGGAATTCCTGCTGGGTGAGTTTTTCGGATTGCTTTCCCACAACTTGATTCTTGGGTTGGGCCAGCCTCCCAGATCCTCAGTTGCTGGGCCAGCCTCGCAGATCCTCAGTTGCTGGGCCAGCCTCCCAGATCCTCAGTTGCTGGGCCAGCCTCCCAGATCCCCAGTTGCTGGGCCAGCCTCCCAGATCCCCAGTTGCTGGGCCAGCCTCCCAGATCCCCAGTTGTACTGACAAAGGCTTGCTTTACCCGTCCTCCCACCAGACCTGAAGCACTACTGGCGCAAGTCTCACGGCTACGACCTCAGCAGCCTCATCGCCTGCCCGCTGGTCTCCGACCTGGCCGCCAATTTGGTCCGAGCAGCCCAGCGTGAGCGGGCGGGAGGCGCCGCTTCGGCGCAGGCGCCAGTGGCGAATTCCACTGTGCTGTACTTTGGGCACGCTGAGACTCTGTTTCCCGTCATGGCCAGGTGAGCTCCTCTTGTTTTTACTATTTCTGTCGGGAAACTGCGAAACAGGGGCGCCACAATTGTGTCAGGAAACTACAGAACTTGGGCGCCACAATTGTGTCAGGGAGCTGCAGAACTTGGGCGCCACAATTGTGTCAGGGAGCTGCAGAACTTGGGCGCCACAATTGTGTCAGGGAACTGCAGAACTTGGGCGCCACAAGTGCATTTAAATGTTAAGTTCAGGGACAAGAAAATCTCCCGAACTGCTGCAAGTAGTATCACTCGCAACTAGTGTTTAACAAACGCACTTTGTGTCAGGCTCGGCCTCTTCAAAGACCCGCATCATCTCACGCACGAGTCCTATGCGGCGCATCGTCAATCGCGCCAATTCCGCGCCTCCCGTCTGGTCCCGTTTGGCGCCAATTTCGCGCTGTCGCTGCTCAGCTGCCAGGACGGCAGCCTGTACGTGCAGCCGGCGCTGAACGAGTCGCCGCTGTTCTGGACTCTGTGCAATCATTACAGATGCCCGCTGGATGACGTGCTCAGGATGCTGGACAGCCAGTGCCCCCAGAGCTTCGACTTTGAGGCTGTGTGCGCGCACAAGGCCGGCGTTCGCGACGAGTTGTAGGGGCCGGCAGTCTCTTGCTGTGCTTCGACAGAGGTGCACTGCTTGAAATTGAGTTTTTATTCTTTGCCTGAGCTGTCGGATCGTTTTGATTGATACTGTGGCATTGAGATTCTGAGCAGGATTATATGAAATCATTGGGTGAGACTCTGAGCAGGATTATATGAAATCATTGGGTGAGATTCTGAGCAGGATTATGAACTCATTGGGTGAGATTCTGAGCAGGATTGTGAACTCATTGGGTGAGATTCTGAGCAGGATTGTGAACTCATTGGGTGAGATTCTGAGCAGGATTATATGAAATCATTGGGTGAGACTCTGAGCAGGATTGTGAACTCATTGGGTGAGATTCTGAGCAGGATTATATGAAATCATTGGGTGAGACTCTGAGCAGGATTATATGAAATCATTGGGTGAGACTCTGAGCAGGATTATGAACTCATTGGGTGAGATTTTGAGCAGTATTATATGAAATAATTGGATGAGATTCTGAGCAGGATTATGAACTCATTGGGTGAGATTCTGAGCAGGATTATGAACTCATTGGGTGAGATTCTGAGCAGGATTGTGAACTTATTGGGTGAGATTCTGAGCAGGATTGTGAACTTATTGGGTGAGATTCTGAGCAGGATTATGAAATCATTGGGTGAGATTCTGAGCAGGATTGTGAACTTATTGGGTGAGATTCTGAGCAGGATTATGAAATCATTGGGTGAGATTCAGAGCAGGATTATGAAATCATTGGGTGAGATTCTAAGCAGGATTATGAAATCATTGGGTGAGATTCTGAGCAGGATTATGAACTCATTGGGTGAGATTCTGAGCAGGATTATGAAATCATTGGGTGAGATTCTGAGCAGGATTATGAAATCATTGGGTGAGATTCTGAGCAGGATTATGAAATCATTGGGTGAGATTCTGAGCAGGATTATGAAATCATTGGGTGAGATTCAGAGCAGGATTATGAACTCATTGGGTGAGATTCTGAGCAGGATTATGAAATCATTGGGTGAGATTCTGAGCAGGATTATGAAATCATTGGGTGAGATTCTGAGCAGGATTATATGAAATCATTGGGTGAGATTCAGAGCAGGATTATGAAATCATTGGGTGAGATTCTGAGCAGGATTATATGAAATCATTGGGTGAGATTCTGAGCAGGATTATGAATGCTGAATTATGAATGCTGAATTATGAATGCTGAATATGAATGTGTATGCAAAAGGCAGAGGGGCAGCTCATGCAAAACTTTACGCTCACAATTCCGCTGCAATTTCAGATTTTAGAGCTTTCCTGATTTTCCTGAAGATTCTCCGTTGCTAATAGAATTTGATTATTTTGTCCCTGCCGTCTGCACGGGTCAGTCCTTCATCGATCTCTGTGCAGCCTAAATGTACGCGATTTTTACCTTGCGAATTAATTGATTTGGGTTCTTTTAGTCCCTCCAGTGTGCTCCCCTCCCGCCTTAGCCTTTTATCAGCGTATTTATATCGTACCGCGCTAATATTCCGCTCGCATGCTAATCAACTACTTTTAGTAGCTGTGGACATCGACTTATAAATTTTATTTATTAATATAAATGTTGAGCTGTACTTTTATCTTGCTTTTAATTCTCCCTTAAAAATTGTAGGTTATAAAATTTGCCAAAAATTATGTTAGCCTATGTATTGTGCTGTGCTACTTACTATTCTCTGAGCTAGTAGTATCGCACGCAAATCTTTGTATTGGTACTGGTAAAGTTCCCATGTATTCCTATTTACAAGCTTGTTACTCTCCAGTTTCCAGATTGCGTTTGTACTTTTATTTTTTATAGTTGGTAAACTGTCAAGTAAAAGTACGGCTGCTCTCCTTTAATAAGTGGCAATACTTTATATTAGTCAATCGAACCTTGAACTAATTAAAAAATTGCAAAACAATCTAGTTGGATATTGCGATTTATTTTACTGTTTCTTACGCTAAATACCCTCTGTGTGTGGCTTTGAGCCCCTTGTTTATGCAAGTTGAACTTCCCCGTGTCCTGATTTCTGGGAAATATGTCAAATGAAAAATATACTCGTATGAATTTATAACAATAAAGAATACTCGCTTATGTCGACAATTGTAATTGTAGTTTAGTTTGTTTTTATTCTCTGTGACCTTGAAGTTCGTAAACCCTTCATTAGCTGCTACCAACCCTCACTGCGGGCACTGTAAGGCCCTAAACACCCTGTCAACAACAACAACAACAAAGTACTTCACTCGCCAGCCAGGGGGGAGAGAAGGGGGGGGGGAAAGTCAGAGAGCGCGTCTCTGGGCCATAGCCCTTAGGGTCCCTAAACACACTGTCAGCAGCCCTAAACAGCCTGTCAACTGCCCTAAACAGCCTGTCAACTGCCCTAAACAGCCTGTCAACAGCCCTTAAAACACAGGAAATAGGCCCTTAAGTTATTGTATACCGGTGCACTCTAAACACACTATTAGCAGACCATGAGCACCCTGTAAACAGCTCTTAAATGCACTATAAAAAGGCCCTGAACACATTGTACAGACCCTAATCACACTGTAAACAGTCCTGAACACACTGTAAACAGGCCCTGAGCACACTTTAAAAAGGTCCTGAGCACACTGGGAACAGGCCCTAAACACTATAAGAATCTCCTGACTAGAATAACCACTGAATGCACTTTAAGTGCACCCCGACACGGCTGTAAGTAGCTTTTGAGCAGTCTATAAGCAGGCCATATACTGTGTTGATATTCAGTAAAGCTGTCTTGTACTCTAATCTGCATTTCATGGCAGCTCTGTCGCATGGACAGCCCCGATGATCAAAGCGAAGGGGGAAAGCGGAGCCCGGCCAGCCCGCAGCGGTCCGGCTCAACTCGATCTTGCGCTCTCGACAGGAAGCGGCTGACTGAAACTCGATTGCTGCAGGGCAAGGTGAGCGAATTGTCCCTGATCTGCCAGTCCCTGACCGCCCCTCCCGCTGCTGCACCCCTGATTTACCAGCTGCTGACTGACCGCCCTCCCACTGCTGCGACCCCTGATTTACCAGCTGCTGACTGACCGCCCCTCCCACTGCTGCGACCCCTGATTTACCAGCTGCTGACTGACCGCCCCTCCCACTGCTGCACCCCCTGATTTACATGTACCAGCTGCTGACTGACCGCCCTCCCACTGCTGCGACCCCTGATTTACCAGCTGCTGTCTGACCGCCCCTCCCACTGCTGCACCCCGCACAGCTTCGCCGCCTCGCACGCCGCAGCTTGGACGGCGAGTCGCTGACGCCAGCCGAGGAGGCCGAACTGCAGCGTCATGCCGAAGTCTGCGAGTCGCTCACCGCGCGCCTCCTTCGCGGACGCGCCGCCCGAGCTGCGCGCCAATCGCGCCGCACCGAGACGCCAGATTCTGCACCGGAGGTTTCCGCCAAAGTCGAGCAGCTGGCGAGCCTCTTGGCAGGCTGCGCCGCCGGAGGCTGCGTGGTGTACACGGGCGCCGGCGTCAGCACGGCCGCTGACATCCCCGATTACCGTGGCCCCGACGGCCTGTGGACGCGGCTGCCTCGTGGCGCCCTGCCGCGCTTCTGCCTGCCCGGCGTGGAGGCCGCCCGGCCCACCTTTGCGCACCGCTTCATCGCTGCACTGGTGGGCTGCTCAGAGTCCGCTTCGTCAGCGGAAGGCCCAGCCTCCTCAGCCTCATCGTTGGTTACGCCTGAACTTTTAACCTCTACTTCATCATCGTCGGTTGGTCTCACAGCCTCTTCAGTTTCATCATCGTCGGTTGTTCTCCCAGCCTCCTCAGCTTCATCATCGTCGGTTGTTCTCCCAGCCGCCTCAGCTTCATCATCTTCGGCTGGTCTCCCAGCCTCCTCAGCTTCATCATCGTCGGCTGGTCTCCCAGCCGCCTCAGCTTCATCATCTTCAATTGGTCTCCCTTCACCATCAGCGCATGAACCAGCTGAAACCCCAGTCCAGCTGCCGCTTGTCTGTCACGTGGTCTCGCAAAACTGCGACGGCCTCCACCTTCGATCTGGGGTGCCGCCCAGCCGCCTCTCCGAGCTGCACGGCAACGTCTTTGTGGAGGCCTGCGAGCGCTGTGGCCGCCTGGTCCGCCGCCGCTTTGACGTCACCGAGCGCAGCCGCCTGCGTCGGCACGACACCGGCCGGGTCTGCGTCAGCGGCGGCTGCACTGGACGGCTGCTGGACACCATCGTACACTTCGGCGAGTTCGGCCGCCGCTGCACCGCCGATCGAGTCTATGAGTGGCGGGCCGCGGAGGCTGCCGCCAGCCGGGCCCGCCTCATCCTGTGTCTGGGCACCAGCTTGCAGGTGGGCCTGGGCTCCGCTTCCGGACATCCCCGCTGCCAGTTCTACTCGCTAATCTGCCACCCTCCCCCAGTTCTTCACGCTGATCTGCCACCGCTCCCCCAGTTCTACTCGCTGATCTGCCACCCCTCCCCCATTTCTACTCGCTGATCTGCCACCCCTCCCCCATTTCTACTCGCTGATCTGCCACCGCTCCCCCATTTCTACTCGCTGATCTGCCACCCTCCCCCAGTTCTTCACGCTGATCTGCCACCCTCCCCCAGTTCTTCACGCTGATCTGCCACCCTCCCCCAGTTCTTCACGCTTATCTGCCACCCTCCCCATTTCTACCCGCCGCCAGGTGCTGCGCCACTACCCCTCGCTGTGGCCACCGGACACGCCTCTAGCCATCGTCAACCTGCAGGCGACGCCATTCGACCGCCGCGCCCAGGTGGCCATCCGGGCGGACTGCGACTCGGTGTGCCGGGCTCTGGCGCACCGCCTGCGAGTCCGCGTCCCCGACTACCGGCCGGCTGCCGATCCGCTGCTGGCCGCCAGCGAGCCGCTGCTTGATGAGGCGGAAAAGAAGCTGGTGTCCCGCCCAGACATTGTTGTTGATAGCTAAGTTGGTTCAGCAATTACCTGATGTGCATTTGGCATGATTAGTGCATTGCAGATATACGAGCCACAGCAAATCGATAACTCGGCTGGCAATTCAAGCTGAGCATTTTTAAAACAGAATTTTCTGGATGGACAAGTTTTATTCATTTTTTATCGTTTCCGCCGTCAGCAGTCACCTTTTGATTTCCTCACCTGCCAGCGCATTCAGCATTCGATCACCTGTCACGCTTACTGATCATTCGATTGTCCCTTTTATGTACTGTACAAATCCTCGCAGCCAGCTGGGACGTCTTTCAAGACGTTTAAGCCACAGTTGTAATCGGCTTTAAGGCTTTTTGGCCGCTCTTCCGTCTCAAAATCTGGCATATCTTTGTCGATTCAAAATCTTCAGAATGTAAAGGTACGAGTATGTATGTATGTATTTTGTTAGATTAGAAGCAGGGGGGCTGTGTGCACCCTGGCGCGCTTTAAGCGACATTATTGTCGTACAGCTGGCGAGAGGCATTACTGCTCATTTCGACTCCCTTGAGCAGGCAAAAAGCCAGCCCACGAGCGCGCGGATACGTACGCAGTCGAACACACAGACACTAATATAGGAGTGTAAAGCGACCTTGGGGGCCGTGACAGTGTCCGTAACTCCTTAGACAGTGTCCATTGTCCAAGTACATGTAACATTTGACGACGTTTATGAATATGAGGAGCTCGGTTCTGGGAAGCCAGCGCGAGCGATCAGGTCACTGATAGTTTGTCTATTGCGTAGCACAGCAGGGACCTTTAGTGGCACACCTTCCATGCCATACGAGAAGCGCTCCTCTTCCTCGGCAAGCGCTCTTCAGGTCGTCACGGGCAGTGGAGTTAGTGGAGTCACGCACACCTTGACAGCGTCTCCATTCGGCAGAGCCAGTGCCAACGTGAAGCATCCCAGGCTGATGCGTTTACCGTTTTAGTTTTTCTGCTACAAATATCAAGGAGCTAAAATTACATGTATCTGTAATAGAAAGACTCGAGATATCATAGGTGCGAGTTGTCGGATGGCAAGTGTGGTCAGGTGTGCCAGCTAGGTGTGCCAGATTGGTCAGGTGTGTCAAGTTGGTCAGGTGTGCCAGATTGGTCAGGTGTGTCAAGTTGGTCAGGTGTGCCAGATTGGTCAGGTGTGCCAGGTTGGTCAGGTATGCCAGGTTGGTCAGGTTGTACAGGGGTGGCAGGTTGGTCAGGGGTGCCAGGTTAGTCAGGTGTGCCAGGTTAGGTTGGTCAGGTGTGTCAAGTTGGTCAGGTGTGCCAGGTTGGTCAGGTGTGCCAGGTTGGTCAGGTTGTACAGGGGTGGCAAGTTGGTCGGGGTGCCAGGTTAGTCAGGTGTGCCAGGTTGGTCAGGTTGTACAGGGGTGGCAGGTTGGTCAGGGGTGCCAGGTTAGTCAGGTGTGCTAGGTTAGGTTGGTCAGGTGTGTCAAGTTGGTCAGGTGTGCCAGGTTGGTCAGGAGTGCCAGGTTGGTCAGGTTGTACAGGGGTGGCAGGTTGGTCGACCAACCCCTGATCAGGGGTGCCAGGTTAGTCAGGTGTGCCAGGTTGGTCAGGCGTGCCAGGTTGGTCAGGTGTGCCAGGTTGGTCAGGTGTGCCAGGTTGGTCAGGTTGGTCAGGTGTGCCAGGTTGGTCAGGTGTGCCAGGTTGTTCAGGTGTGCCAGGTTGGTCAGGTGTGCCAGGTTGGTCAGGTGTGTCAAGTTGGTCAGGTGTGCCAGGTTGGTCAGGTGTGTCAAGTTGGTCAGGTGTGCCAGGTTGGTCAGGTGTGTCAAGTTGGTCAGGTGTGTCAAGTTGGTTAGGTGTGTCAAGTTGGTCAGGTATGTCAGATTGGTCAGGTTGGTCAGGTATGTCAGATTGGTCAGGTATGTCAGATTGGTCAGGTTGGTCAGGTATGTCAGATTGGTCAGGTTGGTCAGGTATGTCAGATTGGTCAGGTTGGTCAGGTATGTCAGATTGGTCAGGTTGGTCAGGTATGTCAGATTGGTCAGGTTGGTCAGGTATGTCAGATTGGTCAGGTTGGTCAGGTATGTCAGATTGGTCAGGTTGGTCAGGTATGTCAGATTGGTCAGGTTGGTCAGGTATGTCAGATTGGTCAGGTTGGTCAGGTATGTCAGATTGGTCAGGTTGGTCAGGTATGTCAGATTGGTCAGGTTGGTCAGGTATGTCAGATTGGTCAGGTTGGTCAGGTATGTCAGATTGGTCAGGTTGGTCAGGTATGTCAGATTGGTCAGGTTGGTCAGGTATGTCAGGTTGGTGTGCAGTGTGAAAGACCAGTCGCCCCAAAGCAGGAACAGCATTATGACAATTCAACGACAAGTTTTTAATTAATTCATCATTCAAAACCGCGGGTCCAACTGCGAGAGCAGCGGCGCCGTTGATTTTGCATGCAGAATAACAAAATAATATAGTAACATTTGAATAAGAGTAGCACGTATTATATGTATTTAAATATGTTTGGATTGATGTTAGACAAACGGGGCGACCTTTGCATTCCGGAATGCGCAGCGCGAAATCTGCAAACAAAACAATTTTATAGTCTGCTACTAGTAAAGAGAAAATAGTACAAGATAGAAGACGAACCATTATGAACAAGCTTTGGCGGAAATCAAATTCGGTCAGGTCTAGGCAGTGCGGTGGAGCTTTGAGCAAAGCTAAATATAAACTGCTAAGTGTTCGACAGTGGGATTCGGTTCACAGCAAGTCAACAGTGGATATTGAATACAGTGTCTGTACAGTCTGAATAAAGTCATGAGCTCTTTGCCTTAGTGAGAATGGATGAGCATCTGTTAGATGAGCAGATAGTAACAGGTTATGTAAGGTTTAGTAGTGTAGCGATTAACTTGATAGCGGTATTAATGACAGGGAGACGGGCGAATGTGAGGAGACTCACTGGTGGATGCAGGGAGACTCAGGAGGTGGATGCAGGGAGACTCACGGGTGGATGCAGGGAGACTCACGGGTGGATGCAGGGAGACTCACGGGTGGATGCAGGGAGACTCACAGGTGGATGCAGGGAGACTCACGGGTGGATGCAGGGAGACTCACAGGTGGATGCAGGGAGACAGGTGGATGTGGGGAGAGACTCACAGGTGGATGTGGGGAGACTCACGGGTGGATGCAGGGAGACTCACAGGTGAATGTGGGGAGAGACTCACAGGTGGATGTGGGGAGAGACTCACAGGTGGATGTGGGGAGAGACTCACGGGTGGATGCAGGGAGACTCACAGGTGGATGTGGGGAGAGACTCACAGGTGGATGTGGGGAGAGACTCACGGGTGGATGCAGGGAGACTCACGGGTGGATGTGGGGAGAGACTCACAGGTGGATGTGGGGAGACTCACAGGTGGATGTGGGGAGAGACTCACAGGTGGATGTGGGGAGAGACTCACAGGTGGATGTGGGGAGAGACTCACAGGTGGATGTGGGGAGAGACTCACAGGTGGATGTGGGGAGAGACTCACGGGTGAATGCAGGGAGACTCACGGGTGGATGTGGGGAGACTCACGGGTGGATGTGGGGAGACTCACAGGTGGATGTGGGGGAGAATCACAGGTGGATGCAGGGAGACAGGTGGATGTGGGGAGACTCACGGGTGGATGCAGGGAGAATCACAGGTGGATGCAGGGAGACTCACACGTGGATGCAGGGAGACTCACGGGTGGATGCAGGGAGAATCACAGGTGGATGCAGGGAGACTCACACGTGGATGCAGGGAGACTCACGGGTGGATGCAGGGAGAATCACAGGTGGATGCAGGGAGACTCACACGTGGATGCAGGAAGACTCACACGTGGATGCAGGGAGACTCACGGGTGGATGCAGGGAGAATCACAGGTGGATGCAGGGAGACTCACACGTGGATGCAGGGAGACAGGTGGATGTGGGGAGACTCACGGATGGATGCAGGGAGAATCACAGGTGGGGATGCAGGGAGACTCACACGTGGATGCAGGGAGACTCACACGTGGATGCAGGGAGACTCACGGGTGGATGCAGGGAGAATCACAGGTGGATGCAGGGAGACTCACACGTGGATGCAGGGAGACAGGTGGATGTGGGGAGACTCACGGGTGGATGCAGGGAGAATCACAGGTGGATGCAGGGAGACTCACAGGTGGATGCAGGGAGAATCACAGGTGAATGAAGAGAAGAACAGAGAGAACAGACCAAACTACTGATTAAAGCAGAAAAACGAGATGATGACAGATGGGCGAGTTAGCGGTTTAAGGGTGGATAATAATTGTAGAGAGAAAATCCGGGCAGTTATAAGGCGAGATTAGCAGCAAAGCCAACAGCTAAAGTACAAAACAAATAGAAACAGTGAGCAAAATATTGAAGAGTCGCACATCGCAATGAGCTGCCGGCGCAGCGGCGGCGGCTCACAGCGGGCCGCTCACTATTACGCCTTCATTCTCGGTGCCCTCCGACTTCAGCTGGGTGAGGAAGTCCACAACTGGATACTGTTGATCCAGCTGCTGCTGCTGCTGTTGTTGTTGCTGCTGCTGCGGCTGTTGCAGCTGCAGAATCTGCGGCAGCTGCAGTCCCTGCTGGGACGATGCTGCTGCGCTGCTAGACGACAAAGACTGCAGCCTGATGGACTGGCGAGGCGGCTGCTGCCGTGGCTGCTGCGGCTGTTGCTGCGTCGGCGACGGCTGCGAGTCCTCTTGGTCGGGCGGCGCATCGGCGGAGGTGCCGGACTTGCGGGTCAAGTACTGGAAGAGCGGGAGGCAACAATAGAAAATTCCAAAAAAATTCACCTGTAATAATTGATTGCACCTGCTCTAATGAGCGGATGTGCAACCGACAGCTCAGCCGCAGCTATTGCGCGGCGCATCTGAAGGCTGCGTACGGCTGTTCAGTTCAAGGACTGGGGGGTGTCGCCACAGGTTGAGAATCGAACCCCCGACCTTTCAGTCGGACGCTCCAACCACTAGGCTACAACCTTGGCTACAACAAACCATTCCCTAGAATCCCAACCTAAATCACATATCCAAGTTATTCCATGTAACAGCCCAATTAAACAAGAATCCCACACAATTCCATTACCCTGTAAAATCGCGAATAGACTTTCATACCCCGAAACTTACGCCGAATTTAGGGATGGGGAACCCAGCTTCAAAGAACCCAGCTCCAAAGAGAAATTGACGCTCACCTCCATAATGTCCTTATTAGTGCGGCTCTCGTGCGGTGAGCTGTAGTCGGTGTAGCGCAGCAGCAGGCGGTCCATGTCGGTGCTGGCGTACTGGTGCAGCCGGTTGTTGCCGTTGAACACGATCAGCGCCACCTCGCAGTCGCAGAGGACGGAGAGCTCGTAGGCCTTTTTCATTAGGCCGAACTTGCGCTTGGTGAAGGTCACCTGAATTTGGTGGCGCGGAGGAGGGCGGGACGTTGCAGGGTTTGGCTTGAGAGAGCGCGAGATTTCCGCGCTGATATTCAGAGATTGATACCCGAGACAGTGAGATCGATACCCGAGACAGTGAGATTGATACCCGAGACAGTGAGATTGATACTTAAGACAGTGAGATTGATACTTAAGACAGTGAGATTGATACTTAAGACAGTGAAATTAATACTTAAGAGTAAGACAGTGAGATTTATACTTAAGACAGTCATATTGATACCCGGGACAGTGAGATTGATACTCGAGACAATGAGGTTGATAATACCTAAATTAGTGAGATTGATACCCGAGGCAGTGAGATTTCTGATCTGACAGTGAGATTGCTAGTTGAGACAGTGAGATTTCCAACCGAGATTCCTGCAAGTTGCACTCACCTGCCGAGTTCTCTCATCCTCAATCCTGGCAATTTGAATCTTCTTTCGCCCCATGAAGCTGCTGAAAGTTTATGAAAAATCGTCTGAAGCTGTGCCGCAATCCGCAAAATTCAGCTTTAATCTCCAAGCTGAAATGAATCGCAAAACTAATTTCCATCAATGCTTTCCAATATTGAACATTTAGCTAAACTGTAATGCGGTAGATTTCTAACAAAACTTAGAAAGAAAGCAAAAAGCCAAGACTGACTGGGTGCCTGGAAAACAGATCTTTGAAATCGTTGATACGTTTTATTTCACTTGCTGTGCACAGCAAGCGCGACCGTCTGCAGTAAATAATTAAGGATTAGCGGGTGCAGTTCTATGAAATTATACTCTCATTGCAACTTAAAGTGTACAAAAACTCGTAAAATACTTAATTTGAATAAAAATGAACCAGCAACAACAGAGACCAGTTTTAAGATATTAATATAATAATCCGCATTCCACCTGCCATGTACCGATGGTCAAGGATGCTATCACAGGTGAACAGACTGAGCTTCATTCTGTCTTTTTTGTGTGCGGATTCTCAGAGCCAGCGGCTGCCGTGGACGAAGAGGCGAACGGGCACTGCGAAGGGGCGGGCGAAGGCGAGCAGTCAGCTGGGGGATTTTATGCAGGAAAGAGACCCATCGATAGGGAGATTCTAGCCAGGTTGCAGTGGAATGTCTAATGAGATTGATCGTTAGAGAGCGAAGGATATCTTCGCGGAAATTGAGGCAGATGTTACCCGATTGAGATTGCGGACTGTTCAAGAAAATATTTGCTTATACTGGGGGTTTAGTAGATCCTTCATACGTATTTAGACTCCCTATTGGAATAAATGTTGAAAACCCGCGGACGCGCGCTTTAGAATAGAGTCAAATTATTTTCCCGCGCTTTAGGATAATTAGAGATGTCCCGAAAGAGCAGTTTCCTCGAAATCAAAATTCGTTAACTTTCCAAACTCAAAATTGAAATTTTCCGAAATCAAAACGCAGAAAAACAAAGTTTAGTATGACCAATACTCACTTTTTACATTCGATTTACTGCTTATGCAAAATGAAATACACGTAGATGTAGCAGAAATTACTGCTTTTTTAGCGATTTTTGACTTTTCGATTTTAGCTTCCAAATTTTGACTTCTAATTTTATTCGAAATTGAAATTTGCTCTTAATAAAAATTCTAATTTTGGAAAATTCAAATTGAAATTTCGGAACATCTCTAAGCTTTATAAATTATAAGTGTATAGGCCCCTTCCACAGAGGTATTAGATGACCCCTTTCCATGCATATGTATTTGCTAGAGCAGCAGCCAGCAAGAAAAGGCAGCGCGCGCACGCCGCGCAGGCGCTGCGCGCCTGTGCGCGCGCCGCGCTTTAGAAAAATTTCAAAAGTGCGCCGGACGCCGTCCGCGGATTTACAACTTTTTCCTATAGGGTTTAGACTGAGCCAAGTTTTATTGGGAATGCAGTCATGCTTGCTGAGGATGGGGTGATTGCTGAGGATGGGGTGAATGCTTAGGATGGGGTGAATGCTTAGGATGGGGTGAATGCTTAGGATGGGGTAAATGCTGAGGATGGGGTAAATGCTGAGGATGGGGTAAATGCTTAGGATGGGGTGAATGCTTAGGATGGGGTGAATGCTTAGGATGGGGTAAATGCTGAGGATGGGGTAAATGCTGAGGATGGGGTGAATGCTGAGGATGGGGTGAATGCTTAGGATGGGGTGATTGCTGAGGATGGGGTGAATGCTGAGAATGGGGTGAATGCTTAGGATGGGGTGAATGCCGAGGATGAGTGATTGCTGAGGATGGGGTGAATGCCGAGGATGAGTGATTGCTGAGGATGGGGTGATTGCCGAGGATGGGGTAAATGCTTAGGATGGGGTGAATGCTGAGGATGGGGTAAATGCTGAGGATGGGGTGATTGCTGAGGATGGGGTGATTGCTGAGGATGGGGTGATTGCTGAGGATGGGGTGATTGCTGAGGATGGGGTGATTACTGAGGATGGGGTGATTGCTGAGGATGGGGTGATTGCTGAGGATGGGGTGATTGCCGAGGATGGGGTAAATGCTTAGGATGGGGTGAATGCTGAGGATGGGGTAAATGCTGAGGATGGGGTGATTGCTGAGGATGGGGTGATTGCTGAGGATGGGGTGATTGCTGAGGATGGGGTTATTGCTGAGGATGGGGTAAATGCTGAGGATGGGGTGGAGCATGCAATACACAGAAGTTTTTACCTTGGCCTTTGCAGGCGCAGTTGAGTCAGCAGAGGCGGCTCCAGGCTGTTTCCCATCCGAATCCTCAGAGCTGGCGGTGCCGAGCATCCAGCTGGGCAGGAAGGGCGCCAGCAGGGGTCGCAGGTAGCGGTGGAAAACCCACAGCATAAAAGGGATGACAATGCAGGGTACACAAACCATTCTCTGGAAATGAGAATTGGCCTTTAAAAAAAATATTCAGCAAGTGTCTTATTAGAATCTAATGTTGAAATTGGTGCATATTAACAAGTTTAGGCCCATTTGTTACACAAATACCTTTTAGAATCATCAATCAATTATGCTAAAAATGGTTTGTCTATCACAGGTACCTAGTAGTTTGATGGCTAGGTCTAGGGCCTAGCCTTACTGCAGGAACTGACTGAACTGAATGGCACTAGTAGTAAAGATCTGTCTAACTTTTATTGTAGAAAGAAAAATGCACAACTAGGCCTAACCACTACACAGTCTAGCAGCCAAAAAGAAACAATTTGTAACAATTTGACTGAACTTAACAATATAAAAACACACTGGTAAAATTTTGCTCATTTTATAATCATTAAAATTGGTAAAATGTGGGAAAATTTTTAGAATATGTATAAAATATTGCTGTACATCATATAAAATGGTTAAAACTAAATTGAATTTAAGAATATACACTATAATCTAGAAGAAAAATGCAATAAATTAAAATATAACTTGACCTAAGAAAGTGAGTCACTTTTTTGTTATGAAAAAATTGTGACTTTCATATAAAATAGGTAAAAGTACAACTGTAAAGTCAACTTTTTTCATTAAAAACATTTTTAACAAAGTATCTTTGCAGAAACATAAAGTTAGATAAAACACTACAATATTTTTATGCTTTCAATGAAAAACGATAAATTTTAGTTTTGTTCCTAAAAATTTTTGATTTTTCATATTTTAAATTGATAGAACTGAGAACTCCATAACCAACAAATATTTCTGCATAATTTTTTTGCTCTATTTCATGATAAATTTTGACTTTTTCAAAAAATTGATTTTTTGTATGAAAATGTTAATAACACTAGGTATTAAAGCACTGATATAAATTCAAATGTTAATACCACTGCTATACATTTGGTAGTGTTCCGCCATAGCCATAGCTATAGCTACGGGATCCTATAGCGAATATGGTAAAATAGGTGCCTATGGCAGCTATGGATATGCCTACGGTAGCTAGCTGCTCTTATAGCTATGACTATAGAAATATGGTAATTGCTATCACATTCTATAGATTCTCATAGCCATAGTTAGGCCTATTAATGATAAAAATTGAAAAAAAATATTAGAAACAAGTAGAGTAAAACAAATATACTTTTAGTAAAATGTATTATCAACATAGAAACTTATAAAATATACCTAAAAAAAGTACAATAAAACACTAGCAAATTCTAATTTTTATTAATGTGAAAAACTTTAATGTTAGTAGTTAGTACTTTCAATAACAATTAAGTATTGTTGCTCTAAAAAAAGACAAAATATAATCTTACAAAGACAATTAAGTGTTTCTTTTATTTTCTAATTTAATTTGCAGTTGTTTAAGCACTAGGTTATCTTCTTGTTTCAAAATATTTTATTTTTTAGACTTTTTGTTAAAACTATGGCTATGGCTACGGGAACTATGGGAACATGGTAATTTTGGGGTCCCTATGGCTACAGAATATGGAGAATTGGAGTAAGCCATAGTTTTGCTTACGGCTATGGCTACGGTACATGGACCCTCCTTATGGCGGAACACTAACATTTGGTCATAAGAATGGTTAACATACATCTACACAGCCACTTCCATGTCTCTAGTCGTCTAGACGCGTCTCAGCCACATAAAAATTTTAAACTAATGCCCAAGATGCGGCTGTAGTAAAATCTTATAGATTTATAGATTATGGTTCATAAGTTATGCCCCAAAAAGGATAGTAGGGTAGGATAGGCCAAGCTAGAGTAGGCCTAGTTGTTAGTTAGTAAGCGTTTGGCTCGGGCAAAGACTAAGGAGCCTGTTTGGCCAATATAAGCGAATGTATTTAATTCGAAATCGAAAAGAAACACTAGTTTACTTACGAAACGAGTAATAATTATGATACAAACTATCGATCAAATGTTTTGTAAAAATTTAGAATTTGAAAGCGCGCCTGAACTCTTTTTCGGTATCTTTGGGCGAACTTCAACGACCAACAATGGAACAACAAGCCTTTTAATAGGAAATTCTAAAACATGTAATATAAATAAGAAATGACTGACAATGCTGAAACGGATACTGTATGAGTTTGATAGGAAGCAAAGACATAGGTTAAGGTAGGCTAGCCGTAGTAGTAGGAAAGGCCAAAGTAATTCGGATGTTCAACAATCATCAATTCAAATTTCAAATCGCAGCTCCAAAAATAAAAAAGTTTCGTGTTAAACTATAGGATATATTAACTTAGCGAAAGACAGAACAAACTTGTTGCGAATTTGTTTTGTTTTAGATGTCACACTAAACAAAACTTCAACCTAGCAGTCGAACGAACAAACAAAGTTCATTTTCTGTGAATTCAGTTTATAATGTTTTCGACTGGCCTTCAAAAACTTTTCATTCATTCGGCGCCCCGTATTGTCGTTTTTAGATATATACTCAGCAACATCGAAAAGTCGCCATCACAGAAAATTCCATCTGTGGTCGCCACATGCGAGTGCAGGTAAAGTCTCCTGGCATTCCTTCGTTTTAGAAGACCCTCTGATGTATCAAATAGGAAGCTGGCAGTTTCGAAAAAGAAGACCCGCCTAAAACATAGGAAGCTGCTCACATACTGTTGTCTATTATTTTGTTTGTTTATTCTTAATGGCTTTGTGTGTCCTTTATTACAGTTTATATTACAGTTTCGTTTTTTAAGCTTCTTTCTTACTTTCGTTTCACGAGACCCACAAGCAATATTCCTATTTTGCGGTCTTCTAAAACGAAAGTGTATATACACAGTGACCTCATGGCACTAGTGTATTATAGTTTGACAGGCTGGGTATGAGATTGGTGGAATAAACGCTTGCGATTACAGTATAACAACTTTGTGTGAAATTAAGCACTGTCGATTAAAGCATCAACTTTGTGTGGAATTAACTTTTGCTACGCTTTCATTTTGTTAGTGAATGCTCATTTTTCGATTGATTTCTTCCCCTTTTCCATGGGTCTTCCATTATGAAAGTCACACATTTTTGGGTCTTCTATAATGAAAGAATGCCAGTCTCCCAATCTTTGCGAGTGACGCAACTCAGCTACTATACTTCGCGCGTTCGCGGCAGACTTGAGTTGAGGAATGAAGTGGGGGCAGCGGTGTGCAAGAGTTGGATGGATTAAAGCTACCACGATCACTCAATCAGTTTTCTCAAATCTTTTATTTCAGAATAGTCCAAGAAAAACTGCTCACTGGCACATAGGCCTAGACTCTAGAGTGGCGACTTTTCAATGTTGCTGAGTAGGCCCTATATTTTAGATTTAGAATATTGCCTAGGCCTATTTATTGATAATTGCCAGGGCTTAATTTTGATTTTCAATTTTTATAACACCATAATCTGATTAGGACACTAAAACTACATGAGAATATATAAATAAGCCCTAGGCCCTAGTAGGGCCTAGTATAGACCAAGTCCTAAACTAGGCACTAGCCTTAGGCCTAGACACCTAGTGACCTAGGCCTACTACCTACTAGGCCTATTCTAGCTAGAAGTAGGCCTAAGCCTTTCACTAGGCCTAATTATTATATAATTATTCAGTTATTGATCTAGAAAAAATTAACTGGGGTGCAGATTGCTATGCCAGTACATGTATATTAATATTAATCATAGGTATATAATTTACACAATAATATGTATTTTCCATATAAGAAAATCTAACTCAATGGGGAAGGGGAAAAACCTGTGTGCACCCCTCCTCTAAATCCACCATTGTCATTAGTGCAAACATCATGTTTCATAGCATATTTAAAAAATGTCTATTTATTCTTTTTTTAAATTATATTTCTTTTGGAATTTTCTGATTTTTTAATATAAAGTATATTTAGAGGTTTAAGTTTAGGCATATTAAGGATTTTCATTCTAGCCCTATTTATATCTAGATCTAGTGATAGTGTCTTTACTTTATCCTTAGATAGGCTAAGTTAGGCCTAATATGATTTATTAAATGGAATAATAAAAATATTAATAAATTGTCTAAATCTCATTCTAGGCCTATTTTGCGGATGGTGGGGTGTACGCCAGAAAGTAGTTTAAATTTAAAGTTAAATATTTGTTGATTTTTTTATCATTTTTTAAGTTGGCATATATTTAAATGTGTACAGCCTATACAGAAAACCTTCTGCAATATGGATCTCATTAGAATTGCTTAAGCTTATTAATTATTTGACCATTTTTCCTTTTTATATAAAGAGTCCAGTGAGATTTTAATTTTTTTTTGTTTATTGTATAAGTAAAATGACACTTTAGCCTACTTTTGATTATTTGATCAAGTAATAAAAAAGTTAAAGCCTATAACACTTTTAATGTTATATTTTTTACATTTCTATAATGCATTTTCCATAGTATAGATAAGTTACTAGGGCCTATGATTATTTTTCTTCAAAAAATCTGATTTTTCAAGTTATAAATAATATAACTTGAATTATCCATTAGATTTCTATGCCCAATATATTATATTATTTTTTAGCATTTTTCTTGTTTTTTTTTTATTTAGTGCTTTGCAAAATACAATTGAAGGCTATAAAGGCTACCAATAGCATAGTTTTCTTGTCCAAGATGGATCTCCTAGTCATAGTTGCCTCAGTGTTCCTAGCTCCTAGCCAGCAGCAATTGTCATCTAGGTGGAGCCAGGTTTCATCAACAACTAGGCAGTTTAAGATGTCATTCAAGCCTTGGCTGCTGAACACCTTGTGGATCTGCTTGGTACAGTTCATACAAACCTGCCACTAGTCTACAGTGAGGTTGTGGGGCACCCTGACTAAGTCGACATTGTGGAAATAAAGATCCTCTATTAGGATACAATAGACAACTTTGAAACCAATTTCCAAACATTCTACTAGGTACTAGCTCCTTGACAGACTATTGTGGGTCTTCCTTGACCAGATTGCTGCTGATAGCATCAATGCTCTTCCTTTGTTTTCCTGGTTGAGCATCATTAGCCAGATCTGGTGGCATCTTCCAATTCAAACCCAGGATTACTAAAGTCCTAGAACTAGCTGTAAATTGTCCTGCAAGTTGGGTAGCTATTTGGCATTGTGATCTAAAGATCCTCTTCTATTTCTACTATAGATTTTCTTAGCTTAAAGCAAACAAAAGTGTAGAACTGGATGTGCATCTTGTGATTCATGGTGATTTTTGTTCACCATATAGATAACTTTTCATCATGTTGCACTTGCAAAAACTGCTTATCAAATTTCTGCCATAAGTTGAGTCATAAACATCCTATCACATCTTAAATGCACTGGTATTACTTCCATTAGTATACTTTGCAGTTGCACTACCCACAAATGCATATGCCTATATACTTTTGACGGAGACATGCAGTGACATTACTTATGACATGCCCAAAGTATATGTCATTATAAAGATACAAACTGTCAAACATTATCTACATTTAAAGTTAGATTATGAAGTTGAAGTTGCAATTTTCCTGCTTTATTGTTGAATTGAAGAACTCAATGGGTGAACTGACTTTAACTTGCTGCAGTGGACTCAAAAGTGGCTGCTTCTGTTTGAAAATTTTGCTGCTATACTTTTAAAAGTTGGTCTTTACCATAGACAAATTTCATGTTTTACATCTCGTGGATCCTACTCAGGCTAAAGACTTTCTGAGTGACCCTTGTATTGACACCTATCACTTTGTCTCTTGAATATTATTATAAACAGTTAAATTTAATTATTATAAAATTACATAATGTGCTAGACAATAGGAGAGTCAATTTTAATCAATAGATTCTATAAATGAACATTATATAGAATTCAAAGGCCAACTATTGTATTAAGTGTCTTTTTGCTACTTTAATTGCCCTAGTTTTGCACATTTGCTATAAATGTAAAACTTGAAATTGCACGATTTTGGAATATTTCCCACATTCCAGAATGTTTGAGACTTATATGGCTATGTTATTGTTAAAATAAACTAAGAATTAAAAAAAAATTACAAATGACAAAAGGTGGCAATGGGTATATAATTAAGATCTTTAAATCTTTGTGCCATAGTTACATAGCATTTTAATGTCATTAAATTTTATTATACTTAATTATAGTAGCATAAATACTAAAGCAGCTATTGTTGTCTTAACTTCTGGAAAAAACTAGCAATGGGACAATTACATGTACAATGGCATACTCATTCTACTGACCCTGTGAACTGAAAAAACTAATCTGTTGTGCTTTTGGCTTTTAGCCTTTAGCAATTGTCAGTCTAGCGGTCTGCTGACCTCTGATGCGTCTATTATTTATTTCATAACTCAATAGCATGGTTCAATTCATCAACGCAGTCGCGTAACAAAAATGTCTATGGCAAAGCCATCAACCCACAACACCCTCCCTCTTCTATAGGTAGGTGTACAATTATCACTCAGGTGCGATAAAAAATTCTAGTTTTCTTGGCCAAGCGTTCGCTTCGCCTGGGTGACGGCTTGGATTGAACTCCAACCTCAGTCTGTTGCTGTTGTGCTCTCTCAGCTTGTTTTGTTCCCGGTAGTATCTCAGTGTCTGTCGATGATGGACGCGTCTGTTGGCCGTCGTCACTTGGACTGCTGCCACCGGGCTTGGAATCCCCCATTTCCATAGTTCCATGAGCCTCAGGTACCTCACCGATTCGTAGTTGATTGAGGTGGGTCTTTAGATTTCGTCCAGTCTCTGTGGTGACGACTGCTGTGTTGCTGCCAAGCATTTTGGCAAATCTCACAGTTTGTGGCTCATGAGAACTCGATGCACAGTAGATGAGTGATTCTCCTGGGATCCACTTGGACTGAGTGCTGCTCTCCGAGATGGGGAGTCTTATTTGTCTGCCGTTCAACAACTCGGATGGTGATGCTTGCTGCTTCCCTTTGGCAGCTCTGTAGAACAGTAAAAATCTGTCAATACTTCTTTGGGATAAACCATTGGTCTTGATTGTCTCTTTGACGGTTCGCACCATTCGCTTTGCAATGCCGTTGCTCTGTGGATGGTAGGCGGGCATTGTGATGTGCGAACAGCCAATCTGGGTGAGCCAGCTGGTCACCGCTTCGCTCACAAAACTAGGGCCATTGTCTGACATGAGACACTTGGGCACCCCCTGTTGTGAGAACAATCTTCTAAGTCTGGAAATGACTGTGTTGGCCTTCATGTCGCTCGTGATGAAGACTTCCGGGTAGCTCGAGTGCGCATCCACAATGATGAGTAGGTACTTGCCCTCTATCGGACCGGCAAAATCAACGTGCACTCACTCCCAGGGGTTGTCTGGTTCTGGCCACGAGTGCCGAAAGTTCTTATTTCTGGACTTGCACGTGTTGCACACGTTGCATTGTCTAATGTAGTCAGCGATGTCATGGTCCATCTGTGGCCACCAGAACTGTTCCCTCAAAATTGACTTTGACTTTTCCACCCCAAGGTGCGTTGACTGTACAGCTGCCAGGGCAGTTTCTCTCAGGACACGAGGCAATACAATTCTGTTCATTCTGTAAATAATTCCATCATTGACAGTTAGCTCATCTTGAACCTTCGAGTAGCTGAGTAGGTGTGGGTCGTCAAATAGATTATTGTTAATTATGGCTGCGCCCAGGCATCTGAACTCCGGGTCCTCTCTGGTTGCGTGTGCAATGCGATCCAGCTGAATTACTCCCGGGTTGTCAGCTTCGAGGAGTCCGATCGATGCTGTCTGTGCATTCAGCTTAGCGGGCACCAGTCGAGATAGCGCATCCAACAGCATTAGCTTTGATGGTCGATACTGTATGACATAGTCATAAGCAGCTAGCATGATTGCCCATCGTTGTAGTCGAGCTGAAACTCTAGTGGGCAGCTGTTTGTCTGGCGCGAATATGTATGTGAGGGGCCGGTGATCAGTTATCAGTGTGAACCTCCGGCCATACAAGAACCAATGGCATCTTTGAATGCACCAAACCAGTGCCAGGCCTTCACGCTCTATTTGCGAATATTTTGTTTCGGCGTCAGACAGAGTCTTGCTCATGTACAGCACGACTTGACCGCTTTGTGTCAACACTCCGCCCAGAGCTCGCTGAGAACTGTCGCATTCCAGTTCAATGGGCTTCTCTGGATCAAATATTTGAAGACTCGATTGATCAGAGAGAGTGACCTTGATTTCGTCAAATGCTATTTGACACTCCTTTGTCCACACGAAGTCCTCATTTTTCTTTCTTAGTCGATTGAGAGGCTTGGTCAGTGCAGCTAGGTTTCTGATGAACTTGCCGCTAAAATTTACGAGACCCAGGAAAGATTCAAGCTCGCCAACGTTCTGCGGTGGTGTCATGTCCTGGATTGCCTTCACTTTGGCTGGGTCCGGCTTGAGCTGATCTCCTTCCAATAAGTAGCCTAGAAACTTGATCGAAGTCTTGCGGAATTCACTTTTCGCGGTGTTGATCTTCAATCCTTGCTGGTTTAGTCGATGCAATACTTCCGTCTCACGAACTGCCAATTGTTCTACGTCTTTGCCGCATATCAATATGTCGTCTACGTAGGCAATGACGCCAGGAATTCCTTGTAGGACTTGGCTAATGTACCGCTGGAAGATCGCAGGTGCTGTTTTCACTCCGAACGGAAGCTTGTTGAAAGCGAACATCCCAAATGGTGTTGACATTACTGTCAGCTCTTTGGAAGCTTCATCTAGTGGGATCTGGTGATAAGCTTTCTCTAGGTCCAGACGAGTGTATATCCGGCTGCCAGCAGCAGTTGCAATCACTTCGTCAGGTGCAGGCATCGGATATGAATCGTTGATAAGATGAGAATTGATTGTCACCTTGTAGTCGACGCAAAGTCTGAGCTTTCCAGAAGGTTTCTTGACCACGAAAATTGGTAAGGCCCATTCACTGAACTTGACGGGCTTGATGGTGTCTTCTTCAAGCAACCGATCGATTTCATCCTTGACTCCCTGTCTGAGTGCGAAGGGTAGCGGCCTGGGTTTGCAATGAATTGGAGTGGTTCCTTCCTTGATCTTAAGAGTTACTGGTGGAAATTCGCATGACTGGGTTGCCGATGTGCAGCTGTTGTCTACAGCGTTTAGCGTGAAATTGAGCTTGTCTCGGCCAACCAGAACAAAGTTCCTCTGCGATTCCACAATGAAGAATGTGATTGGAATGAACTCGTCATTGTACTCCAACTCAGTGTCGTGTGTTCCAAAGACCTTCATCTGCGTATCAGCGTATGTTGTCAGAACAGTGTCTGTAGGTGTCAGCTTTGGACAACCCAATCGTTTCCAGATCGTTTTTGACATTACCGAAACTCCTGCCCCAGTATCGATTTGTGCGTTCACGCTAAGCATCGACCCGCTCGTGTGTCTGAGCCTAACAGGCATGGTGTAGCTATCAACGGGATGTCGAATGTGAAAACAATCCTCCTGTTCAGCTTCGCTTGCATCTACAAAGCTTGTGGTCCTTGGCCACACTGCAGCTCGCCTAAATTGACCAGATGCTGACGGGCTTTTGAACGATTTTCGGCCTTTGCCAAAACCAGTTGATTTCGTTTTGCAAACTGTTGCGAAGTGGTTTTGCATGCCACATTTGTTGCACGTTTTTCCTTTCGCAGGACACCCTCCATTGGAGCCATGCATCGTGCCACATCTGCCACACTTGGAGCTTGTAGAGTGGGAGCCTCTGGCCACCGATGCTGAAATTTTCATTACTTCAGAAGACTGCGGCTGACTGGTGCAACCCTTTAGTATTTGCGTTTGTGATAGGTTCTGGTGCGCCTCAGCGATGTTGATAGCTGTCTCAAATGTGAGAGTGCTGAAGTCCTGTTCCAATAACTTGCTGATGGCCACCTTGTTATTCAAACCGAATACGAGCTGATCTCTCAGTCTCTCATCTCTGGATAGGCCAAACTGACACTTGTCTGCTTGCATGCAGAGTTGCTGTGCATACTCACGAATGCTCATTGATGCCGTGCGAGTGATATGCTGGAAATTGAATCTCTCAGCCATGACGAACGTCTTTTGTTCCAGGATGCTGGCCAGTAGTTTGGTCAGTTCATCGAAGCTCTTTTCTCCCGGCTTCTTGGGAGCGGCTCGATCTGCCAATGCGTCGTACAGCTTGGTGCTGAGCTTCATCAGCAGCAGCTTGTTTTTCGTGTCGTCCTGCCAGCCGTTGATTTCGCTGCACAGTGTGAATCGGTCCAACCACCTCTGGAAGTTCGAACTTTCATCGAGTTTTTCGATGTCAACTTGCTGTCCTCTCAATACTTGTGCGCTTGGGTTCTGCGCTGTCGCTGTTGCCGACTTTGTCGCTTGGACTGATTTCGACGAGATCGCAAGCGGTGGTGCTTTGTCGCTCGAAACCGTTTTACCAACTCGTTTAGTTGGCGATGCTGGCGTACTTCCAGGCATTTTCGTAGCCTATGCTTGACGACGCCACTGTTGTGCTTTTGGCTTTTAGCCTTTAGCAATTGTCAGTCTAGCGGTCTGCTGACCTCTGACGCGTCTATTATTTATTTCATAACTCAATAGCATGGTTCAATTCATCAACGCAGTCGCGTAACAAAAATGTCTATGGCAAAGCCATCAACCCACAACATAATCTAACTTCACAAGCAGCTTACACACTTACCTTAGCCTCAATCGCATGAGTCTTTAGAAAAATTCATGCCACACGAAATCGAATAGATGTACTTCACTGCAAAGTTTCTCTATTACTGAGCCATAAGAGACAGGAAATTATCGATATTCTTGCATTCATTACTTAATAGTGAGAAATTGTTTGGCTTGCAGGAGGCAATGGTGCGCTGTGTGATGAGCCTGCTTGCACACCTGATGACCATTGCAGTCTTGTGCGGCAGCTGCCAGGTGTTTCAAATGCATCAGCAGCCAGCATCTCAACCTGTGCTGGTGATCAACACCTGGCCGTTTGTCAACGCCACCAGGGCCGCCTGCGCTGCCCTCAGCCGCACAGGCAGCGCCCTGGATGCTGTTGAGGCCGGCTGCTTGCAGGCCGAAGCGGACCAGAGCTTGGAGTCCGTGTCCTATGGCCACCACCCGGATGAGGCTGGCAATGTCACTTTCGACGCCATGCTGATGAACGGCGTCACCATGGAAGTCGGCGCTGTGGCCGCCATGCCAGACATTCTGGAGGCTGTGAGCGTGGCCAGAGCTGTGATGGAGCGGACCGGCCACACCATGTTGGTAGGCGATCGGGCCGCCGACTTCGCTGTTGAGATGGGCTTCAAGCGGCGCTCGCTTAATACTGACAGGTGCGGCTGGGTGACTGTATTGACTATATCTGCCTCAATATTGAGCAGCGCAGGATACTGTGACTTCATACTGTGAATAGTTGGGAGTCTCATCTCTAAATGGAGAGCATGGCAGTCTGTATTAGTGGCTATGCGAGTGGCGGCAGTCTGCATCAGTGTTAGTGGCTGGGGAATGGCAGTCTGCATCAGTGTTAGTGGCAGGGGAATGGCAGTCTGCATCAGTGTTACGAGGGGTGATCAAAAAGTTCTGCAAGTGACCTCACAACTCTGTGCTACAGCAGCCGAGGCGTCTAATCAGTGTCACATTCCCTTAAAGTAGTTTCCACCACTATCTATGCACCGTCGCATCCGTGTGCACCATGTCTGAAAGCAGTCATGGTACTCCAAAGTTGGTATACCCTGTAGAGCTGAATTTACCGCTTGGGCAAAGTCTTGCATGCGTGAAAACGGCCTCCCAGAAATGACGGATTTGATCCTCGGGAACAGCCAAAAGTCGGAAGGTGCTAGGTCTAGAGAGTAGGGTGAATGGGGCAGCAGCTGGACCCCCTGCTGCTCCAGGTACGCCATGGTTGAGGCCGCTCTGTGCGGTGCCGCATTGTCATGGTGCAGCAGGAGT
Organism: Macrostomum lignano; assembly: GCA_002269645.1. NCBI lineage: Eukaryota > Metazoa > Platyhelminthes > Macrostomidae > Macrostomum > Macrostomum lignano. Next base: position 58,930 of record NIVC01000738.1, on the reverse strand, counting down.
CGAGGTCCATGCTTGGTTCGCGCACGTTCCTGCCGCTCCTGCAGCACGCCTGGCAGAACAGTGTCTGTGTAGTACCTGGCAGTCACTGTGGCACCCGCTGGAAGGATGTTCACCGATACAACACCCTGAGAGTTGAAAAAAATGGTGAACATCCGCTTCCGACTGCGGAATCCGGTCTTCAGCACCTCAGGCCTTGGCTCATCTTCTGCCAGCCAGACCATGTTGGACTGCTTATCCCTCATGGTAAAGAAGGAGATACAACATTTGTCTCCTGTGATGACATCTGACAGTTGTCGTGGGCCGTGGGGCTCAAACATTTGCAGCCACAAGCGACAGATGCGCACCCTCTCTGCTTGCTGCTCCGGAGTGAGAAGATGGGGTACCCACCGAGCGCAGGTCTTTGTGCAGCCTAGTTGCTCATGCATGATGTTATGAGCACTTCCATAGCTGATACCAAGCTCATAGGCAATGAATCTTAGCAAAAAGCTCCAAATCCTCCAATCCTCATGAATTATTGCATCGGCATGGGCCACGACATCTTCGGTCACGGATGTCCGGGGTCGGCCAGACCTTGGTTCATCGTTGAAGCTGTCCCAGCCTTCCAAGAAATGGCGCAGCCAGCAGGCAACTGTGTCAAATGATGGAGCAGAGTCAGCTAAAACATTCACAAAACATGGTGTGAATCTCTGTCACTTTGCAACCAAGTTGCATGCACATAAAGATATAGAAGCGAACACTGTCTTTTGATGTTTCCATCAGCTACTGAAAACACATGGAAAATATATGGCTGTGAAATTTTACTGGGGCACATTTGGAAGCCAAAAATGCATATAAATATAGCAAACAGATATAGCCGCATATGTGTAAGTTTTCGGCTTTTGCTGATTCTATAACTAAAAGCTATAACAAAAGGTTGCAGAACTTTTTGATCACCCCTCGTAGTGGCAGGGGAATGGCAGTCTGCATCAGTGTTAGTGGCAGGGGAATGGCAGTCTGCATCAGTGTTAGTGGCAGGGGAATGGCAGTCTGCATGATGTTAGTGGCAGGGGAATGGCAGTCTGCATCAGTGTTAGTGGCAGAGGAATGGCAGTCTGCAGCAGTGTTAGTGGCAGGGGAATGGCAGTCTGCATCAGTGTGAGTGGCAAGGGAATGGCAGTTTGCTTCAGTGTGAGTGGCAAGGGAATGGCAGTCTGCATCAGTGTGAGTGGCAAGGGAATGGCAGTTTGCTTCAGTGTGAGTGGCAGGGGAATGGCAGTCTGCATCAGTGTTAGTGGCAGGGGAATGGCAGTCTGCATCAGTGTTAGTGGCAGGGGAATGGCAGTCTGCATGGTGTGAGTGGCAGGGGAATGGCAGTCTGCATCAGTGAGTGGCAGGGGAATGGCAGTCTGCATGGTGTGAGTGGCAGGGGAATGGCTGTCTGCATCAGTGAGTGGCAGGGGAATGGCAGTCTGCATGGTGTGAGTGGCAGGGGAATGGCAGTCTGCAGCAGTGTGAGTGGCAGGGGAATGGCAGTCTGCATGGTGCCACTGTCGGCGTTCCCGCAGGTCCGCAGCGGACTGGCGGCAGTGGCGGTCAGGAAACTGCCAGCCAAACTTCCGCCGCAACGTGCAGCCGCCGGCCGACCACAGCTGTGGCCCCTACCGGCCAGCTAGCAGCCGCGATTCGAACCCGGGCAACCGGCGCCTCGGCCACGACACCATCGGCATGGTTGCTATGGACGCTGGCGGCGGGCTGGCGGTCGGCACCACCACCAACGGCGCGGCCCACCGGGTGCCGGGGCGCGTCGGCGACACTGCGGTGGTCGGCGCCGGTGGCTACGCAAAGGCGGGAGTCGGCGCGGCAGTCGGCACGGGGGACGGCGACATCCTCATGCGCTACCTGCTGGCCTTCGCCGCAGTCAGCGAAATGTCACTCGGAGCGTCGCCAGAGGCCGCCTGCAGAGCGGCACTGGCCTCGGTGCGGCCGCCGCCCAGCGGTTTCCACGGAGCTCTGGCCGCGGTGGACGCCGATGGCAATGTCGGCGGCGCCTGCATCGGCTTCGACAGCTTCCAGATCAGCGTGATGCGGCCGGGCATGCCGGAGCCGAGCCTGCTGCCAGTGCCCTGCAGTCCGGGCCGGCCCGCGCGCCTTTGAGCAGCGGCAGCTGTTTTGTTAAGCCGAGTCTTTCGATTGACGCAAAAATATTTACCAATATTTCTATTCGACATCATTCGGGTTTAGTAATGCGCTGTAATACAATTGATAGCTCGTATTTGATACCCTGTTGTCTTCTATCGCACCTAAGACTACTGTATAATTGTGGGGGTTCAACAATAAATGATTTTCTATTTATGTTGTAGGCTCATTCCATATAAGATGGACATATTTAGAAAATAGAAAAAAGTCAATATTTTTGCTTGCCATTGCCTAATTAGCCTATTTTTTTACCAAATGTTTATATTGTGCAATATATACAATCTAAGAATAAAGGAATGGTAAAATGTTGGATTAGTATGTTATCAATTGGCAAAAAGTCATTTTTGTAAAAATTTGGACATTTTTTCGAAGCAAAAGACATCATTAAGATTTTGTACCTTTTAAAAACAAATAGAAAGCTTTTGAAGGTTGAAACAAACTATAGATAAAAGTATAGTACTTGCATCATCAGATAAAAGCATTGGTGACCAAATAATCTATTATATTTTTAATGTATTAGTACCTCAAAGTTACTGAATTGACAGAAAAAAATATGTTACGACCATAATGTTACAACCATAAGGCTGCCTTTTCTTTTGTATCTTTGTTGCCTTTTGAGTTTATATATTCTAATAAAAGAGTATGATTTCTAAAGATGTTCTTAGTCAAATTTTAAAAATGTATTGCAAAATATCAAAAATGAAAAATGTTATAAGACTTTTACCTTTTAGTTTCTATATGTCAAAAATCCTGTCGTTACGACCATAAGTGTCATTTAAGGTTTAATAGCATCTATACTAATGATGATATCTATATGAAACTCTATAAATATATTCTAGACAAAATAATCTTTCATTTAAAATATTGGTTTAGTATATTCTATTATTAGATTTCATTTTATAAGTAAAAATAACCTGTCATGTTACGACCATGCTTATATGGAATGAGCCTGTAAAAGTACTTTTGAATGTCTCTTGTTAATTTTTGTAATGTTTTAAGGCTAATACATTTAGTTATCCCGTTATCAAATAGTTTGGAATTTTAATCACTCAGTTCGGGGTCACACAAGTGAAGAACAGGGTCACACAGGTGGAGGGCAGGGTCACAGGTGGAGGGCAGGGTCACAGGTGTAGGGCAGGGTCACAGGTGTAGGGCAGGGTCACAGGTGTAGGGCAGGGTCACAAGTGGAGGGCAGGGACGCACAGGTGGAGAGCAGGGTCACACAGGTGGAGAGTTTACACAGGTGGAGGGCAGGGTCACAGGTGGAGAGTTTACACAGGTGGAGGGCAGGGTCACAGGTCGAGAGCAGGGTCACACAATCTCCTCTTCACGAATTCCAGCTCGCCAGCAGTTCCTGTCATTCGCCCCGCCTCTGCAGCAGCTGCCACCAGCCACCCGGGAATTCCAGAGCGCATCGATGGCGCAGCAGCAGACAGCCGGCCACTGCGGCTGCTCCAACCGCTGCCCCCGCGACGACCTTCTGGCCAGCCTGATGCAGTTCCTCCGCCACGACCTGGCCAGTGAACGGCTCTCCGACAGGTCGCGGCTCGCCCAGCGAAGCTTGCTGGACCGCCTGACCGCGATGGAGCTCGAGGAGCCTGGGGGAGCTGGCCGGCGCTGCTGCTGCCTCGGCCGCTGCCCCGCCGAGAGTTTGGCCGAGCCACCCCGTCTGCTGGGCAAAGTGCAGCCAATTCCGGCTGCTGCTGATCGGCAGGCGCGGTCGCCGCCGTCTGGGGCCTCCGCAGTCGCCGCCGCTGCCGCTGCCGCTGTGACCAGGCGCGACAAGAAGGCTGCCACTACCGCGCAGCGAGGTGACCTGGAACACCTGCGTATTCATTTTCTCTGCCTCTTCCCTCTGTTCTATCCCTCCTTTATTAGTTATAAGAAGGCTCTTCCCTCCTCCCGCCCTTCTCTTCCCCTTCTCTAGCTCTTCACCTTCTCCCGCTCTTGCCCTTCTCCCGCTCTTGCCCTTCTCCCGCTCTTCTCTTTCCCTTCTCCCGCTCTTGCCCTTCTCCCGCTTTTGCACTTCTCCCGCTCTTCACTTTTCCCGCCCTTCTCTTCCCCTTCTCCCGCTCTTCTCTTTCTCTTCTCCCGCTCTTCTCTTTCCCTTCTCCCGCTCTTCTGTTCCCCTTTTCCCGCCTTCCCCTTCTCCCGCTCTTCCCCTTCTCCCGATCTTCTCTTCCTCTTCTCTGGCTCTTCCCCTTCTCCCTCTCTTTCCCTTCTCCCGCTCCTCTCTTCCCCTTCTCCCGCTCCTCTCTTCCCCTTCTCCCGCTCCTCTCTTCCCCTTCTCCCGCTCCTCTCTTCCCCTTCTCCCGCTCCTCTCTTCCCCTTCTCCCGCTCATCTCTTTCCCTTCTCCCGCTCCTCTCTTCCCTTCTCCCGCTCCTCTCTTCCCTTCTCCCGCTCCTCTCTTCCCTTCTCTCGCTCCTCTCTTCCCCTTCTCCCACTCCCTACCTCATCTGTCGCTCCCCCTTTTTTCCCGCTCATGTCTTCCCGCTTGAAAAAGTGTTATTACGAATTTATATCTGTTTTTAACTGTTCAATTAATTTTGTAGACGCCCGAGTCAGAATGTCTTTGCCTCCGCAGATGTTCTCCATGTAAGTACATTGAGTACTTGAACTGGCTGTTTGCTCAGACTAGCAGGTTTCTAGAACCGAATAGCAGAGTAGATTTCGGTTTCTGCATTTCAGCGCCAACAACTGCAGCTCGCCGCCTCCCCCTAAGGCAGCCAACCGTGACGAAGTCGGTAAGTTGTGCCGCTTCTCGAATTTTTGTTTCAACAAAGCCTTACAATTTGCACTTTTATCCCAAAATCGCATTCCAGACTACGAGGAGCCGTGGAGTCCGTCCAGGTCCAATCCTATCGCGTAAGTGCTCCTTTATCGCCGCTATTATTTCTTCCTATATTGGGAAAAACGCGGAGGGTCCTTGTGTGGGGTAGGCGGAGGGGATAAATTTCCCGCACCCGGAATTGTGTGCTGGCTGACTCATGCAAAGCGTTGCTGGCCTGCGCATCCAGCTGGTCGACGTGGCTCTGCGGGGGGTGAAGTTGGCAGTTTGTTTAATGACTCCGCCACAGCCAGCCAATGCGACATGAGTGTGCAAGTCTAGAGTGGCAACTCATCCGCTAAGCCACCCAGCAACAGCCAAATCCCCTCTAATAGCTCAAGGCTATCCGAGCAGGCACAGAAGTTCAGCTTGAATTTCATTGGTGATTCAATAACGTTTGAAGAATCCCCGGCTGATAGGTTTTGGGGCAGCTGGATCACCGATGACATTGCTTCTGTGCCCGAGTGAATTTAAACAAAACACAGTCTTTTTTATCTGTTTAAATCTCTGCTAACAGGTTTATTGCTTTGTAAAAACGGTATTTTAGTTGCTGATACCGTTGGGATATTAAACAATGTTTTCCTTTACACCAGTGAAAGATTTTGTTAAGAATTTATTTCTGACATTTCAATGCTCCCACTTCCTTCCAATCCGCATAGCAGTAACCAGAGCAGGCAGGTAGGATCGCCTTGACTTGGCTGACTGGTCAGGCGCTGCAGAGCAAAGAAAGCAGCTCAAGTCAGGGGACTTCAATTCTGCGTTGCTGTGGGCTGTGAGAGGGGACAGGGGAGGGGCAGGGATAAGTGAGTCATCCGCGGTTCTCTGTCGCGGTTGCTCTTTTTGTGTTTAAGCTGCCCAGCACTTACTCTGCTATTATAGTGTACCAGATTATGTCCTGGACTGTTTATACAGATATAGTCCTTGCTTGGTGGAATATATTGAGGTTTCGAACACCAATGCCGGTTTATTTCCTATGCCACGCTGAAATCACTAACCCGATAAAAATGGTACCATTGGATATTTGATAGAATCTGGCATCTTCTGACTGCTTTCTGAGATTGACAAAAACACACAAGTTAGGAAATTCTGAGCCATTCTTTCCCTGAAAGTTAATGAGCATTAAATTGTCACAAAAATCCACATTTAATCCAACTACGAGTATATCCACTGGAAACCTAAAGTAGGTACTTCAATTCTGAGCAGGACCTCCCGGATGCATCGCTCCGATCATCCAGCTGCATAAATTCGATTCAATTCGTACCATCGATACCAGACATAAAGACTCGTACTACCGCTAGAGTTCATAAAGTTCAATTGGCTCGCCACAGCACTGAATATCTAGGGCTGGGGGATCTCGAAATTCGTTGGCTTTCAGTCTACCTCAATCCCATTTCTAAAATCCCTATCTCCCTGTTCCCAGCCTGCCCTCGAAGCTCGCCGTCAACTCGCGTCGCCGCCAGTCCGTAGCCGGCTGGCCAGCCTCGGCCGCCTTTGCCGAGTCCTGGGCGGCGCCGTCTGCGGCTTCGGCGGCGTCGGCGTCGGCAGCCGCCGTGAGCGGGCCGCTGCAGCTGCGCCAGTCAGACTCGGGCCGCTGGGTCCGCTTCGGCCACTGCACTCTGCAGGGCAGCCGCCTCTTGTGCTGCCGCCATCAGCAGCGGCCAATCCAAACCCTGCAGCTGGCCGGCTACTCCGCCATCTACTCGGACCGCGAGTCCGGCATCTGTCACGTGATCAAGCTGGCCCACGCCAGCCTGCCAATGCACGCTCTGGCCGCCGATTCCGAAGCGGAGGCTCGCGTCTGGATTGCCGCCCTGAATGCCGCGTGCGGCGCCGGCGGCTGCGGCGGACACCCGCCGACCAACTCCGTCAGCGCGGCCGCGACCGCCGCGTCATTCTCGCCCGCCTGGGCCGCATTTCGCTGCAGTTCATCGTCCAGCACTTCAAACTCCAACGATTCCTACAGCGGTGGTGGCGGGGGCGGCGGCGGGGTTGCCGCGAACGGCGGCCCCGAGTCGCAGTCGCCGGCTGCGGGCATCGAGCACCACCGGCGCGGCTCCCTGCCGCCTTCGCTGTCCTCGTCGTTTTCCTTCTCGCCGGAGACCAGCCCGGTGCATCACGCTGCCGCCTCCGCCGCGTCTGGTGCTGCTGGTGAGCTCTGAGTCTATTTTTGCGTTTCTGCGTGAAACCATCTAGCAGTTTTGGAGGATAGGCTAGTCTGTAAAGCCAGCGATCAGTGTGAGACTAGATATCAGCATGTGGCTAGAGATCCGCTTTTGAGATTAGCCTGTAAGACTAAAGATTAGCCTGTAAGACTAGAGATCAACCTGTGAGATTAGAGCCTGTAAGACTAGAGATCAACCTGTGAGATTAGAGGCTGTGAGACTAGAGATCAGCATGTGAGACTAGAAATTAGCCTGTGAGACTAAAGATAAGCTTCTGAGACTAGAGATCACCATGTGAGACTAGAGATTAGCCTGTGATACTACAGATAAGCCTGTGAGACTAGAGGCCAATCTCTTAGGAGAATAGATGTATTCAACATGCCAAATAGGACTTTTGCGGAAGTAGATAATCTTTTAGTTTAAATATAGCCGAGGGCAGCGCAAACTGCGTTAGTGAATTGCTGTACTTTTAGCTTATAGTAGCAAATCGCTGCCTAGCAACAAGCCGCTGTCCGGCAACGAACCATTCCAGGCGAGCCGGCCAAGTCCTCCAAGTCCCCAGGCGAGGGCCTGATTCGTCGCTTCCGCGGCTCCTTCGGCGCCGGCAGCGGCGGCGGTTCCGGTGACAAGTCATCGGCCTCCCAGGGCCCGCCGTTGGCCTCTCCAGACGCGCTCGTGTCCGGCCTGGTGTTCGCGAAGCTCCTGCCGGTCGCGCTGCCATCCGTCACGGCCGCCTCCGGCCAGCAGCCGGCTGTCGGACACTGGTGCCGCCGCTTCGCCCAGCTGCTGCCGAGCTCCTGCGTGCAGCTGGCCGAGCCGGATGGCAGCTGCGAGTTCCGCCTGCCGCTCGCCCAGCTGCGCATCGGCCCGCTGAGGGACGACCGGAAGCGGCGCAGCGCCCTGCGGCTCTACTCGGAGGCCGACGACCGCGACTGGCTGCTGCTGGACGTGACCGACAAGACCCGCCTGGGCGCCTGGATCAAGCAGCTCATCCTGGCCACCGCGCCCTGCTACGACACGCCCGCTCTGCCTTCCCGATCCGGCGCCGCTTCCGGTGCCGCTTCCAGCTCCGTTTCCGGTGCCGCTTCTGGTGCCGCTTCCGGTCTGACTGCTCCTCAGCGGCCGCTGCCGCCACCGCCGCGCCGCCAGCTGCCGGATCTCCCGCCGTCGGTGGCGACACCCGGCGGAGGCGATGGCGGCGGCGCTGGCGGCCTCAGCCTGGCCTGCCTGACGGACTCGCAGAGCCGCCTGATGGACAGCTCGGCTGGGCCGGCGCTGAAGACTCGCTTGCTGCTGCAGCAGGGCTGGGCCAGTTGAGCTGCGGCTGTTCATTTAGGTTGCCGATCTACTGGCTACTTACAGTAGTCTGGCTATTGACGGATTGTGCCCAAACTGATTGAACTGACGAAGTAGAAGGGTTTTGTTGTCTGCCGTTGTTTATTAAATTTTCTATTTGCTCTGGTTGTTTTCTTTATCACACGGAATCTTCGTTGAATTTCGAAATTTCAAGTAGCTCTGTTTGTTATTGATTCGATACGAACATTATTGATAGCTGTTCTGCTTATGAATAGTTCCTGTCCATGCATTCATTGCTCTTGTTCATACATTTTAAGCAATACCCTTGTTGGCTTTTCCAGCTCTTGTTTAGCAGCTTCTTATTTTAGCTATTTTATTATCTTGTTTTTTGTTTCAATATTCCACTGTGCTACCGACCTACTTCTACTGTTAGTAATCATGATTATGTAGCTTTTTGTCTAACATTTCCTTGTTAATTCTGTACTGTAAGTGTTTTGTAAGTTCTCTTTGAAGTGGCCGGTTTTTGCAATCGCTCCAGAAACTTTGAGATTTCTATTAGAATTGCCCTCACACCCTCAGAGTCGCCCTCACACCCTCAGAGTCGCCCTCACACCCTCAAAGTCGCCCTCACACCCTCAGAGTCGCCCTCACACCCTCAGAGTCGCCCTCACACCCTCAGAGTCGCCCTCACACCCTCAAAGTCGCCCTCACACCCTCAGAGTCGCCCTCACACCCTCAGAGTCGCCCTCACACCCTCAGAGTCGCCCTCACACCCTCAGAGTCGCCCTCGCACCCTCAGAGTCGCCCTCACACCCTCAGAGTCGCCCTCACACCCTCAGAGTCGCCCTCGCACCCTCAGAGTCGCCCTCACACCCTCAAAGTCGCCCTCACACCTCAGAGAGTCGCCCTCGCACCTCAGAGAGTCGCCCTCACACCCCCAGAGAATCGCCCTCACACCCTCTGAGAATCGCCCTCACACCCTCTGAGAATCGCCCTCACACCCTCTGAGAATCGCCCTCACACCCTCTGAGAATCGCCCTCACACCCCCAGAGAATCGCCCTCACACCCTCTGAGAATCGCCCTCACACCCTCAGAGAATCGCCCTCACACCCCCAGAGAATCGCCCTCACACCCCCAGAGAATCGCCCTCACACCCCCAGAGAATCGCCCTCACACCCCCAGAGAATCGCCCTCACACCCCCAGAGAATCGCCCTCACACCCTCAGAGAATCGCCCTCGCACCCCCAGAGAATCGCCCTCACACCCCCAGAGAATCGCCCTTACACCCTCAGAGAATCGCCCTCACACCCCCAGAGAATCGCCCTCACACCCCCAGAGAATCGCCCTCACACCCCCAGAGAATCGCCCTCACACCCTCAGAGAATCGCCCTCACACCCCCAGAGAATCACCCTCATACCCCCAGAGAATCGCTCTGAAACTCCAGGCGCGAAAGCCGCAGGCTAAAGCTCCAGTTGCGAGCAGCTGTCAGCATTTCTCCAATTTTATTGTTCATTTTTACCAGCCAATCGGGTTTGCCGCCCAGCTACTGGCGGTTTCGAGACGGGAGTTGACGCAATTATTGTTTCCAACATTACCCTCCATTTTGGACCGCAAAACCAGCTTTTAATTGTCTTGTGTCTCTTTTGCAGTTTTGTTACAGGGGTTTTTGCATACTTATTTATCATCTTATTTACTTAATTTTTGCTAAATATTTTTCGCAATATGCTCTACTTGCTACTTTGACTAAGTAGGAGGCAATTACGCTCGTAGTATTGCTTTAATTTTTCTTTAAAGTTCAAATCGTTTGGTGCCAACGCGCTACTGAATTCAAAGTGTCTTCTTTTTAACAGTTATTATATCAATAATTAGCTTACTACTGCTCAGCAGCTCCACTAAGTAGTATGGTATTCCACAGCTTAATAAAGCCCAAACAAATATTTTTAAATCTGGGTTTTCAATTCCGGGCCAAAGCGACCATCTCATCAAAATAAACACAGAGTTGCACCAAGCCGAGTCGCTCAGGTGATTCGTGAAACTTGAGTGAAGAAAACAAAACTCCGTCTCGTCATTCTTTTAGTTTCTACTTTTATGGCAAATAGCTCGCATTCTGGGCATTATTTGGCGATCCACTGCGGCCGCTTCGCCCATTAATTATTGATTGATTCTGAGACCGCCTTGCTGCAGGCGATCCCTGAGCCGCTGGGGAATTGCTGAGTCCCTCATGTTGAAGACAGCGGTGTCCTGATAATGGACTGCGCTGATGAATTGATAGGCTCTGCGGAACTGCTCGTTCAAGGGCAACTTTTATGGGTTTGCAGTTTCTTGCGTTGGCCAGGGAGTCCCTGACAGAGTGAGCTGGAGTGGAAGGCAGCGGGGGCCAGGGAGTCCCTGACAGAGTGAGCTGGAGTGGAAGGCAGCGGGGGCCAGGGAGTCCCTGATAGAGTGAGCTGGAGTGGAAGGCAGCGGGGGCCAGGGAGTCCCTGACAGAGTGAGCTGGAGTGGAAGGCAGCGGGGGCCAGGGAGTGCCTGGCTGTCCTGCGAGCGTGAACTCAGTTCAGTTCAGACCCTAAACCCCATCCAACCCCCTGCAGCAGCTGCTTGGCTGTCCCCTCTTGCAATGCCAGCGGGCTTTTAAGCCGCTCCGCATCTCTCCGCATCTCTCTTAGCGAATTCTGCTTCTATGCTTTTATTGTTCCGTCTGCCTGCCGCCTACTGGCGCCCCCGCCTCCTCACCTCTGCTCTGCGCCAAGGCTGGCTGGTTACAATAAGAGGCGCTGCGCTGTCTGCTCTCTCTACTCACTCATTTTTATCTGTAGCTGCCCCATTCGTTTTGCTTGCACTTTCGGTCGCGCGCCGAGCAGGTCTGTCTGTTTTTTGCCTTGGCTCTTGAGTAGCTGGCAGTGCTCGGCCCTCACCTACAGCTCGACCGCCACTCCGCAATGCTGACTTCACTGCGCCTGACGCTGC